>CAUYRT010029528.1:0-68469 GCA_963574885.1 Lepilemur ruficaudatus
TGCAAATTAAAACCACAATGAGATATCACCTTATTCCAGTTAGAGTGTCTCTTATTAAAAAGTTCCAAAGCAATACATTCTGGAGCGGATCAGAGAGATAGGAATGCTTATACACTGTTGGTGGGACTGCAAATTGGTACAACCTCTATTAAAAACAGTATGTAGATTCCTCAAAGAACTAGAAGTAGAGCTACCATTTCATCTAGCAATCCCACTACTGGGTATTTACCCAAAGGAAGTCATTTTATTAAAGAAATCTGCACTAGAATGTTTTTTGCAGCACAATTCACAATTGCAAAGATGTGGAATCAACCCAAGTGCCCATCACTTCATGAGTGGATTAACAAAATATATATGTATACCATGGAGTACTACTCAGCCAATAAAAGGATGAATTAATGCCTTTTGCAAAAATTTGAATGGAACTAGTGACTGTTATCCTAAATGAAGTATCTAAAGAATGGATAAACTAACACCACATGTATGCACTATTTAACTGGAACCAACTGATGAGCATGCACGTGCACAAAGGGAAGTAAAACTGAGTGGAAATCAAGCACGGGGAAAAGGGGAGGAGGGGATGGGTGGAAACCTACCTAATGCATACAATGAATACTATTTGGGTCATGGGCACACTTATAGCCATGATTCAAGAATTACAAAAGCTATCCATGTAACCAAAAAATTTGTACTCCCTTGATATTTTGAAACAAAACAACAACAACAAAAACAAATTGGGCGACTGAGTGTATGAATAAGGAGAATGGCTGCATTCCAGCATCTTTTCTTCCTATCAGATCCACAGAGATTGCATGGCTTGATTTTTGGTCGATGGAGATCACATATCTGTAATTTAGAGTCTGATTCTTGCTGGAACAAAGTAGCCCTGGTGGCCTAGGGACTGTGAATATTTCCTTTTACCTTAGCTTCCAGGCTAAGTTACCAGAGCAGTTGTTTTGGCCATCACAGTAAGTGCTTATGTTTCTTCTGTCAGAATTCATCTTTTGCAAGGTATCGGTGATTTTATGTTGGTCAAAGGACAAAAGAAAGTACTTGAGTCTCTAATTCCCTTAAGGTGAGCTATTTTAGAAATCCTCAGAAAGTCAGGTAGGGAAAGATCAATAACTGCCTCCTGGACTGAGAACAGAAGATGGTTTATTTATGTGCCTGGGATGTTGTTGAGTGCATGCTCAATACCCAAGCCTATGGTCACATGGACATAGATAACACTGAGAGTGAATTATTAAAACCAAGAGGGACTTGCTTCATTCACGTCTCCTCCTGTGTTGATGAAGCAAAAAAGAACTTCTACTCTTGACTCCTTGAAAAACTTCTCAGAGCTGTGATTTGGAAATACTTTTGCCAAAGATCTTAAGTTCAATGTAGGTCAAACCCATCATATAATAATAATTGTATTCCTGGGAGTATGTGTGTAAATGCTGTTTGGGAAAATCACATCATATTTTAATTGCACTGGAGAAGTAAGCAAGTTAAAGAAACCTGAATACGAACACTTTGCAAAGAGAAGGCTCCTTTTGTAATGCTATTTATAATGCTAATAAACTCTACCCTACATGTTTGTGTAATGTGGAATATACAATATTGGAGTTTTTAGAAATGGGGCCACACTGTGTTTCTATAGTATGAACGAGTAGGAGAACATTAGGATATTTGTTTTCCTGTACCTTGGTGCATGAGATTCTGCCTAATAGCAGATGAAGGGCTGAAAATGTACCGGCAGCTACTTTAATGACTTCCAACGTGATGGAAGAAGTACAGAAAAGCATGGTGAAAAATTAACGTTTGTGCGGAGAGTGGAGGAGTGCACAGAAGTAAATTCTAATCATATGCGTAGGGACAAGATGATCTTGTGTCCAGAGAATACAGAACGTCCTGCACACAGGCAGACTTCAAGTGTTTCTGGGCCTTTGATCATTGCATCTCATCATAAATGAGCAAAAAGTTGTGCTACTTTGGTGTATCAGTCTTTCCTAATTGCTAATACCTATTCTTTGTTCCTTCTTAACCATTCCAAATTTTAAAACTTCATTAGTCCCCAATGCCTATGCAGTTGCTGGCCCCTGTAAGATTTTTCTTTATACTAATTTGCCAGATGGAACTTGAACACCCTCTCAGACTTTCTGACTATGATCCCTAGTCAGGTTCCAAATGTAGGAATTTTCAGAGGATGATGGGTCTGTTTCCATCTTCCTAGCATCTCAAGACCCTAGTCCTTTGTCTCGGCTAATGGAGGATCACACTCCTCCTCCCGATTCTTCAAGCATCCAAGCCCTTTCACACCTCAGGACTTTTGTTCATGTCAAGTCTTTATCCGGAGTGTCCTCCACCCCAACCCTCACTGTCATTGGATAAATGCTTTTGTTTCCAAGTATCAGAAAACAAGTAATGCAAGCTTAAATAAAAAAGAGAAAATTTACTGGAAAGAAAAATGAGAAGACTCAAAGAATCCAAAGGGAGGAATGTAACGGCCTGAGGCAGGAGGACCTGAAGGCAGAAGAAATTTAGGTTATGTTTCCAGTCTCTCATCTCCCCTTGGTTCTTATCTCTGCTTTTCTTTGCAAACCCACTTCATTCTTTGCTCTTTATGGACTGGCTTTTGCTACCTGTTCACATGATGGACTCAAGGACTCTCCACAGCTCCAAAGTTGATCAGCTACAGACTCAACTCGCCAGAGAGGCTAAGGCTGTCTTTCTGAGTTCCAATTCCAAATTCTAAGGAAGTTACTCTGGTCCATTTTGTGTCAACAGCTTATTTCTAGACCAATCAACTAGGCTCAGGCAGTAGAAACATAGTGTCTGTTAATACAGTATCTATGGTGTAAGGTCAGCAGATTCCAGAGAATGGGGGCTGGGCAAGTCAAAGGATGTCTGCTATACTCCTTCTCCATGAGAAATGGATATCTTCCTCTTTCTTCTCCCCTTCTCCCTTCCTTCCATGTCTCAGGAGAAATGCTAGTTGCTAGAAATACAGCTCTGAATAAAACTTGGTCCTATCTCAGAGATCTGATAGATGAGTAGGGAACAAAAGTATAAGGGAAACTCTTGCTTATCCTTCACAAACCAGTTCAAATGTGACTCATATTAGTTATGGAAGCCTTCTCTGACCCTCTCCCTTTCCTCAATTCTTACAACTTGATTGGTGTTACCACTTCTTTCTTTATTCCCCATGGCTACATGGTCTTACTTCTATTATAGTAATCATATTTCATTACAATTTTGTTTCCATGATTCTCTCTTAGTAGCCTGTAATTTCCTGGAGAAAAGAGATGGACTCTGAATTCTGAGTAGTTGGCCAAAGGTCAGTGTTCAGTGATTGTCTGTTGATTGGAAGAACTGTTGTTCAGGAAAGAGTGGGATCAGAGACCTCCATCTGCTCCAGGGTGCAAGGCAGATGAGGGGGACACTGAATAGCTACATGTATCAGGATAGATGGCTGGGCATCTCTTGGTAAGACAGGGCTACCATGGACCCATGACTTATTCAATACGATCGGGAGATGGGGGGATTTGCCTGTTGCTCACAGAGCAGTAATTTATATGTCCTGTAATGGTCCCAGTGGGAAATTCTTCATGGCTTGTTTTTATTATACAAAAAACAGGTCAGACCATTAGTTTGGTGGCTTTGTCTAGTCTTTGGGTTTTCCTCCCTAAAAGAGAGGATTAGCATGAGGTATCTCCTTTCTGACTACTCCATTATTCATTATTTTCCTTCCCCATCATAACCCTACCTGTGACAAGCTCCAAGTAATAAAATCAAGATTCTTAGTTTATTGAAGGGCAAAATAAGTAAAATAAAATTTGCCCAAAGCCCTCTTTTAGTGAGTCACAGAACAATTAGCAGTACCCTGGTTTGATTTAAATGAGAATTTTTTTTTTTTCTAATTAGAAAGTTTCTTAAAGTATTTAGCCAGGGCTTGTTATGCTTTACCAGCACTGACTCATGGTCCTTTTGGATTTTTGAGTGAATGCCATTGTTAGTTTTCAATTTTCAACAATACATAATTGGCACCCCAGGGCCCCATGTTTTTCATTTCTCCCCTGAGCCAGTTGTGAGCAGTGGGAGGCAGGTCTGTACTTCTGTTTTCCTGACAAGTCTGGTATGATGCTGGTTAATTGCCATCCTGGCTGGATTGTACTCTGAGATGCTGGGTGCTTAGGGACTTTTGGTAGGGGAAGCTTCTACTATGTTAGCTTGGGTGTTCTTCTCTGGAGTTTCTTCTTCTTCTTCCATATTTTGAGAAGAAAATCAGTAGAAATTTTGCTCCAAATAATTCCCTTCTCTTTCTCCACTCCCTCCCTTTTTTGGGGGGAGATGATTCAAACAATGACCATGTTTGTTAGCAGAGAGTTTTCTGTAATCAAGAAAATAAGATAATCTGTAATATAAGGATAATAATGGAACATACTTCATTGGGTTGTTGTGAAGATAGAAGAAAATGCATGTAACACACATGCTCACCACTATCTTGATGTAGAGAAAACAAACAAGTCAGGAGTCATCCTTCAGTACCTCCTCACTCTCTCTCGCCATGTCCTCCGTGGAACTCACAGCATGGTGAGAAGACACCAGCAAGGGCTGGGCCATCACTGCCGACTGGTCTCCCACCTCCAGACTAAAAGTACTCTTGTCCCAAACTTGATATCTAAACAGAAATGGATATCCTTTCTATGTGTGTGTTTTCAGTCCATTGCCAATGAGTTTTTGCTCCCATTTATCTCTCACTTGAAGTTGATCTTTCATGTTAAATGGTGCACAATTGCTGAGAAAGAGGAGTTAAGAAATCTGGATTCTAATTACTTTTATCACTAATTGTTATGTAACTGCAAGTCACTATATTTTTTGTAAACAAGGGTAAGAGCAAAGATTAATGAAGGTTGTCAAGAGTAGTGGAAGAACAAAACTGAAAGTTTCCATGATGATATCTTATGAATCCAATACTTTGCTTCTTTGAATTAAGTAAAGCCTGGCAAAGGTAGAACAGTTATTTCCGTCTTGTTGTATGAGAAAACTAAGGCACAGAAGAATAGTCTCTTTCCTGTGGCTTGGCTTTGACACTCCTTGCCTGCGCTCCAGCCTTCTGGCAGAGTCCTCTTGCTTGTAATATAGTTTTGTTTTCTTGTGTCCTTCTCCAACCGGAATGGGATCTTCTTAGGGGTGTAACCCCATCTTGTTCATCTTTATGCTTTTAGTGCCCATTTCAAGGCCTGGCACATAGTCCATACCCAATAATGTCTGTAGAATGAATGGATGAATAAATGAGTAAATGAATGGAAAGAGAACCAAAACCAAAGACTTGATTCTTGGATTCTCAGGAAACTTTTTCTTTATTTCCCACAGTGACCATAAAGTTATCAGAGGAAAAGGAGAAATGGCAAGTTACAAAGGAAATGCTAAACCAAGAATATAATTTTTTTCGTTTCATTTTTTAAAAATGAGAAACATCTAATTTGACAATATTAATCAGTCACCATAAAGTTATTAAGGATCTTCTCTGTTTGGGCACTGAGCTCAGCATTGCAGGTTGCTGTCTAGTTTGGGAGATTGTAAGAACGTATGTGAACACATCACCAAGGGTCAACAGTGAGCACTGATGGTCTAAGAGCCAGGGGTGGCTGGGGAGGGAGCCATCCCTGGTTAGGGATGACCTAATGGAAGAGGCTAGATTTGGTCTGGGCCCTAAGGGTAAGAGGGAAGTGGCTAGAGGGTGAGAGTAGCAGAGGGATTGTAAGAGAGGGTAGGCACCAGAGAGGGCAGTGTAGGGTGTGCTTGGGGACTTTTGGGTATGGGTGCTCTGTTAGACTCTCAATGGAAACCCCAGGACCTTTCAGGGGGTGAGAACATCCCCCATGTCTTCCAGTCCAGGCCAGCTCACAATCACTCTGTATAATAGTCTTAAGATGTACTCCTTTAATGACTCAGATTACTTGATAGAGTTGTTCTTTTGCCGGAAGAGTCGATATTAATGATGCTATGAGCAGGAAAGAAGAAAGTTGTTTTACCAAAGGGAATGGTAAACTGGTCTGTGATAAATTTCTCTCTGGATAACCTTTGTCAGCCACTTCCCAGCATGGACATTTGAGTCAGACAAAAAAGAGTTTTACATTTTTTTCTGTCTGTCACTTTCTAGGTAAACTTAGAAAGTTACTCAACCTCTCTGAGCCTTAGTTTACTCAGCTGTACCGCAGAGTAAAGAAAGCTACCTTGCAAAATTGCTGTGAGGGTAAAATGAGACGACGCAGGAAAAGCTCTTGGCACACAGCGAGTGCATAATAGATGGTGCCCAGCACCATGCTAGATACATTAGGTTCAAACTCTAACGCCCACAGGGACTAGGCAAATGATGTGAATGAATAATGGAGACTAAGTGTAAGATGGGTCTAAGGGCCTGATAGGAACTATGGCAAAACAGATGTTGCATGTGTTCTCTAAAAGGAGCAGCTGCTATTCAGAGCCATTTACTTGTTATTACACTGGGATCTGAGCCCTGTATTTTAGATCTTTCTATTTTTTGAAAAAAATCCAGTAATCTAGAATTTTATATGAAATCTTCTAATTTCAAATGTGGCAACAATGGCAGGGATTGCTATTGCCCTAGGATCCACCCTTCCCTTCTTTCTCTTTGTAATGGATCCCTTGAGTTTTAGACACATGTCCTCCCCAACTCTCTATCCCTGTAGCTAGATATTCTGTTCTCCAGCTTCCCTTGCAGCTAAGTATGGCCACTGACTAACTGTTGTTCAATGGAGTATGAAGATGAGTACTGGGTGCAAGTTCATGTTCATGCCCTTAAAAAGAAGCTCCTTGGATTTCATTTATTTTTTTCCTTTTCTTACTGTTGGTGAGCCTGTTTCAGCCACGTGGATGGGTTCATCACTTTTCGGGACAGCTGGGAACAACACGATAGGAGCAAGATACCTATACTCCTGGATTACCTATAGGTCCAGATCTTTAATGAAAAAGAATTAAATGTCTATCCAATTTAAACTACTGTTACCTGGTGTCTTATAAAGCAGCAGGACCAATACCCTAAATACAACAAATTCATAATTTAAGAAACTCAAAATAAACACTGTATATATAAAAATATATTTTGGGATTGAATTTGCTAATGGGATGTTAGTTTTTTTAAAAAAAGAATTACACAGTATAAGACGCGATTCATGCTTGAAACTTTAATCCCATTGGAAAGGTCACACTTGTTCACAAAGGAATTATCCCCCAATATACAGCAGAGTTTGTGGACTCTGAGAGCTATGCGACTCTGAGTGGTAAAGACTTAGAGTGCTATAAGAATTCAAATTCATCAGGTATCAGCTAAAGACTTCCTACTCCCTTTGCTAGGTCACCGGCCATGCATTTGCCATGCCAGGATTCCTAGTGTGGCAACGGTCAAAGTGGCACTGGTGGGTCTGGGGACAGATGCATTCTAGGGTTGCTGCTCCAGGTTACCTTTTAGGAGACATAGGGGCGAAAAGACCTGTGTTGGTGGTGCCCCTACTGTTGAGCACCCACATTTTGCATCCATTGTATCACTGAAACCACGCTACCCACATTGTACAGGTGAGAAGGGTGTGGTTGAGGAAGATTAAATAACTTTCCTGAAATAATTTATAGAATAGGGATTCAAACCCATGGCTGTTTGGTAAAAAGTCCTTGTTTCTTCCTGCTGCCTAGCTGTACCATCTGCTTTCTTGACGTGCCACGGCAGGCTGAAAAGCCTTGTTAATTGTATCAAGGAAGACGAGGAGGAAAAATAAACTCTGTTATCTCTATTTGGCATTACCAGAGTTGCTTGAAATAAATTCATAAGAAATTTCAAGAGGAGAGAGGAAAAGGATGAGGCGGAAGACGTGCTTTATTATGATTATTATTTTTTTAAGTTTAATCACATTGAATAAACCTAAAAGTAACAAATGGTGTTTGGAGCATCATTTGCTTGAGATTCCCACAATGCATTTTGATCTCTAAGAAGAGAGGCTCATTAAACAGGAAGATTATCTGCTTATTTGGAATGATAAATCTATTCTTATAATCATGGCTGCAAATTCTTGGGAGCCTGATCATAAACACATTTTCATAATCCTTGCAAAGATTAATGAATGATAATTACTTTATTCAATGGCAAAAGCCTTGGTTTGGAGTATGTGTCATAGTAACAATTTCTGCTATTCATATTCTAAAATGAATCCACATGCTGTATTACGTATAATCCCTGCTCTTTTTTTCCCTCCCTTCAGATTCACTAGTAGACTCTCTCCATTTTATAGTATAAAGTAATTCAACTCTTTCATGACTGTCAGTTACTGCTTTAAAAAAAAATTGCACTTTGGGTTTTAGTTCTCCTGTGATCTAGGGTCATTACTTAATATTTGTTGACACTGTGGCTGCAGGAGCCTTTGTTTTCTTCAAGTTAAATTATCTACCATTTCAATATTGAAGTTTCAGGAACACCAAAGAGCAGTTCTGAAATCACACAGTTGATGCTCTTACTTGCAATGTAGGGCCTGGAGACCATCGCTGAGTTGCAAATTAATAAAATCCTTCTGAAGTGGAAAGGTCATATTCAAAAAGACTGCAGGATTTATGCTATAAAAACCCGTCAAGGTGTCTACATTTAAATGGAAAAAAATTTTACCCTGATGCAGCCTTCCTAATTACTAAGGAATGAAAACAACAGTGTTTGGAGCACCCAAGACAAAGATAGCCACAGGAGAGGCAGGACATGGCAGGTGTCCAGCCGAAATATGGGGGAGGGACTCCACGACACATTTGTCCCATTTTTTCCCTCCATGCTCCAAGGTAACAGAGACAGGAGAGCTTCATTTAGTGATAACTGTGCAAATTCCTCTAATCCCGTTTCTCAGCATAAAAGCCACATAAAAGTTTCTACTTCTAAGGAAGTAGAGGCCATGGAATTAGAATCGGGTTCCCTCTTCAACTTCTCAATCCCTTTCACAATTCTCTTTTCTTTTAGCCACAAATGCCATCCCTTCCTGGACGTAAAACTTGTCTCTACAGATTTTACAAAAGATATTCAAAATATTTATGTAGAACAAGTTCTTACAATCATTTTTCCACCACTAAATACCATCTCATTTCCTACCTGAATTTCAGCTCTCAGCTCATCTCAGGTTCTTGGCCCATGAGACCTTTAATTTTCCATTCTTTGCCCTCTTCTCAGCTTTTTCAGTTTTCTATGGTGACTTGCGTCAGCATTTCTGCTTCACTGAGACTTGCTGTGGGGGGGATCATGAATCTTCATTCTTTCTTTTTTCAAGGCCACAGAAATGCTTCCTTTCTAAAAACCCTTTGCTCAGATCATGTCTTCCTATGATCTGAGCCTTCTGACTCTCAAGTCTTCCACCTTTGGAAAGTTGGGACTTTTGGTTTTCCCCATACCCTTTGGCAAGGGTGACCATTTCAGCCCGTGACTAGAGACCATGTCCTCATCTCACCAGTCCCTAAGAAGCAGAGACAATCCTCTGGCCTCTCAGCAATTTTGTACCTCGAAAAGGAGCAGAGTGTAGGCTTTTAGCTTAATCTCTCTTTGTCCCAGTTTCCCCATTTTTATTCTAAAACAGAGGCCAGCTCGAACCCTCATCAGTTATGCAGACTCTGTGCCAGCTCTTTGCCAACATTGAGCCCAAATCCATCTTCTTCACTGGTTTCTACAAGAAATTCGAGTAGATTTACTGAATATGAGGTCACAGGGAGAGGTCCCCTCCCAACACACACAGCATTCCTCTTGGAAAATCTCTATTAGTCTTGCCTTTTCTTCTGTGTTCCCTCCTTCCCCTACACCTTAGCAAGAGATTCTGTTCTTTTGCTGACACTTCCCCCTGTGCAGAGCTCTGCTGCTTTTGCTATATTCTTCCTGATTTTCTTGACAGCCACTGTTTCCTTCCTTTATTATGTAAAGTAGCTCTCTCTGCTCCTCTGAAGGAAACCTAGTGCCCAGCCCAATATGCTTGCCATAGAGGCTGACTCTTCTTGGTTTGGATGAGTGGGCTTATCTAACAGCTTTTCAACAAAGCCAGCTTTCTCCTTACAGAAGAATTCTCTGACCATCTGCTATGAACAAAATGGCAAACATTTCTCCATATCATTACTCATAAAATGGGGTTATTAATACTTCACAGGGTTGCCGAGAGGATGAAAGAAAATAATGAACATAGAAGATTTAGCACAGTGGTGGTTTATTGTCATCATCCTTGAATGGAATCAGATTATGCAATTCTTATCTCCTCTCTCTCTGGATCTCTGTGGCTGTCTCCATTATGACACTTACGGCTGAGTTGTCTGAGGTTGCTCCTGGCTTTGAGCTCCCCACGGGCAAGTGCTTCATCTTATTCATCCTTGTCTCCAGCACCTGCTGCAGTATCCAGTGCAGAGTGATGCATGATAAATGTTTGTTGAACAATTGAATCATTTGGCCTGGGGAACTTCTGGTACATTCTGAAAAATCTCTACATGTAGGGAAAAGACAGACTTGGGGAGGAATTAAAACTAAGGTCCAGGGCTATTGCTGAAACTTATTCACATTCAGATCTTTTTCTTTTTCCCCAATCAAACTTTATTTATGGACACTCAAATTCAAATATTAAATACTTTTATGATTGCATCACAAAATATTATTCTCTCAATTTTTTTTTCAACCATTTAAAAGTGGAAAATCCGTTCTTAGCTCATGGCCCATACAAAAACAGTTTGCCCTTGGGTTGTAGTTTGTTGATTTTAGGTTGAGTGTCTATTCACTGCTGTGGCACCAGTGTTAGAACAGTTTATGGCACGTAGTAGGCACTCCATGAACATGTGTTGAATGGAGGAACCAATGAAATCAATGTCATCCAATCTTAAGTAACCGAAAGCCTAGAAAATAGCTTTGCTTATTGGTTTTAACACTCAGAATAATCAGAAATCTTGGGATTCTGCCTTTGGCTACAATTTATGTGAGTCTCAAAGGTTTTGATTTAACTAAAATGACACAGCTAGAAAGCATCGTAGTTGTACTTGAACTTGGGTCTTCCAAGTTCAAGTAAGTGTTCTTTTAAACTGCTGAGTTTGCCAATATAATCTGGCAAGAAAGGCAATGCTGAGTAGGTGCCTACTTGGTTACCACAATGATCATTTCCTCCCAGTAGCTGCACAGGCTGAGGGCCAGTGCCTGAAAGCACATTGCAGGGAGGGGCAGGGACAGGCAGAGGAGCGGCTGTGCTCTCAGTTTTGGATTCCCCAGTGCCCAACTCGGTGGTGAGCACAGAGGAGATAGTGGGGCTCTTCAATGATAATAGACTTCTCACATTCATTTTATTTGTTAGCAGGTTGATGTTTAATTGTTAAAGCTTAGTAAATTATTTGTGTCTTAATTAGTAACTTTTAATGTCACTGAATGAGATTTTAACTATATAAAGTGTTTATCATAAACCCAAGTGAAACAGAACAGGATTAACCATAAGAACATCCAAGCTTTCATGGAGTTTTCACTGTGCTTTGCATCCCTAATTCTCCTTTCATTGTTTGAATGTGGCTAACTGTGAATGGGGGGAGGAGTCTCCTTGGGTTCCTGGGATCCAATTTTGTACGATTCCTTTGTTATATACTCTGCTTCTCTCAGACCCAAGAGGAGTGTGTGTGGGCAGGGCTGGGCTATAACATAGGAGCATTCCAGGATTATGCTAGTAATTTGGTGTCCTACCAATCTGATATTCTTTAAATCTGTGTTCATCAGAGGCTAGGACCTGTCCCCTGGGGAAAGGATAGGGAGTGAAGAGCTCAGCTTCTCCTTACTACTCTAAGTAATTCATATCAGCCCCAAAGTTGTGTACCCAACTTAGAAGAAAGAAATCTCTGTATTAGCCCAATCACCTCTCTTAAAGGCAGCTCATGAATACATCATCTCACATTACTTGAAGGTGTTCTTGGGGCAAGCGACAGGCTCGTTCCAACCCTAAGTGGGTTTTCCAAATATTTTTTCCAACTACATAGACAAGCATCCTGAAAAGAGTTCTTATAAATACATTCTATCTCATTAAATTTCCAATGACGTCTTAACACCCGTTATTGATTGACACCCCAGCTGGTATCATCTTAATGTTGTTCTGCATTTAACGCCACCAGGTCACAAAATAAAAAACACAAAACTCACTGCTTCTTCCTATTCTTCTGATTTTTCCGTAGGGTGTTGATTGTGAAATAAACTGGCCTTAAATCAGATCCCCTAGCTTGGAAGATTGTTGAACTTTGGCCTGAGAAAAGTATCTTATAAATGTATGATTCTACTTACGGCATAGGAAGACATAATATGAATCTCAATATGATTTACTACTAATTTTGATCACTCTAGGTTTTCGGTATATAGTATTTGTTTTATTATTCCAGCAACTGACATCTGTTAACTATGAGGCTCTGAAATGCTCTTTCAGGTTTTATGTCTCTAATAAGGAGGTTCTAGAATCACATTCTGCAGCATTCCCTACAAAAGTAGCCCTGGTAAGTATGGTTTTTGACTGACTGAATAAATGCATGAAGAGAGCACTGTCTGGCTTATGAGAGATCTTGCTTTTATTTTGGGCTGTCATACCTTGAGTTGCTGCTCAGATTTATACCACTGTAAAATGGGCATAATGATTTCTACCGTTTTTTTTTTTTTAAACTTATTTTAAGCTACACTTCAAAATGGCAGTTTATTGCTGATGGGTATGGAAGTGTATTCTTTATTTTTTAATTTTTTAAAATTTCAGAATATTATGGGGGTACAAATATTTTGGTTACATGTGATGCCTTTGCCTCGCCCAAGCCAGGGCTACAAGCTTGCCCTTCCCCCATACAGTGTGCACTGCATCCATTAATTGTGATCTTTACCACCCCTGCACCCCTCTCCCATCTGATGGCACCCAGTGAATATTACTTCTATATGAGCACCTTAGTGTCGGTCAGTTGGTACCAATTTGATGGCGAGTACACGTGTTGCTTGTTTCAGCATTTTACCAGGTTTCCTCCAATTGCAGCACATCTGAGGACTCCACCCATGGAGGAATTTATGTTAACCCAAGTCCATGCTAATCGCTGTGTGACTAAGCTAGCCATGTAGGGCAATAAAAGTTAGTAAAACCCAGTCTCTTATAGAAAATTAGCAAACAATGAACTCGTGGGCTGTAGGGGTATTCTGGGATCCAAACTGATACCTGACTTAATCACATCAGATTTTCATGAAGACAATTAGTTCCCTCCACTTAGAGCCATTCAATTACATACTAACAATTAAACCTCCAGCCTACAACATTAAAATGTGATTATGCATTAATCACATTAGTAATGCATAAGCAACATCAAGGTGATTATGAGTGAGGAGTGAGAACATCTGAGGTGCAAGAGGATTTAGTTTTAGACCATTTTGTATTCATGAGATGGAGAAATGTCTTTGGTGAGACACATCGGTCATTTCTTTTGTTGATATAAATAGGAAGTTCTATACCCCGTATCTTTGACTTATGTCAAGGAATTTTCTACAATATTACGTGCTATTCTGGTTTAGGTAGCAGTCAAAAGGACTTTTCAAGCAATGCTTCAGAAGATTGAAACAACTGGGACTATTGAGCTTGAAGAAGAGACAGTTGAAGAGCACTTGAGAGTTTTCTGCTACATGAATGGTTTTTCTAGTTAGGCCAGTGATACTGTCTACTTCACTTCTACTGCAGTCAGAACACATTGAAACTATAATTTTAGTGGTTTCTGGGCTTTAAGTTAATTACCATTAATTGAGGGCATTATGATCCAGAATTTTTGATTGAAAAGGAAAGAAACCAAACTCAAACTTCAAGTGAAAAAAGAATTTGTTGTCCTTTTCTTAACTGAGAAGATCATGGGTTCTCAACTTTAGGGAAGGCTTGATCCAGGTGCTCAGTCATGTCATCAAGATCCGGTTTCTTCTCTCTCTGTCTCTTGGTTGGCCCTCCTTTCTTTCACTTTCTTCCTTCCTCCCTTCCTTCTTTCTGTAATTTATTGAGATGAAATTCATAGCACATAAAATTAACTATTTTTAAGTGAACAATTAAGTGACATTTAGTACATTCACAATGTTATGCAACCACTACCTCTTATTGAGTTCCAAAGCATTTCCTCACTGCAAAGTGAAACCCCTTACCCATTTAAGTTGTTTCTCCCTACTATGCCCTTTCCCTAGCCCCTGGGAACCATCTCTGTTTTGTCTCTATGGATGTATCTGTTCTGGATATTTCATATAAATGGAATAATACAATAGGTGACATTTTGTGTCTGGCTTTTTTTTTTTTTTTTGCTCAGCATAGTGTTTTGGAGTTTCTTCTGCATTGTAGCATGTATCTGTACTTCATTCTTTTTTATAGTTCAATAATATTATCTGTTCATCTATTGATGGACATTTAGGCTGTGCTGTTTCCATTTTCTAGCTATTGTGATTAGTGCTGCTATGAACATGTGCCTGTACTTGTTTGAACACCTATTTTTAATTCTTTTGGGTATATACCTAGGAATGAAATTATAGGATCATATGGAAACTCTATATTTAGCTTGTTGAGAAACTGCCAAATTGTTTTCCACAGTGGCTAAACTATTTTACATTCCCCACAGCAATATACAAAGGTCCAAATTTCTCCACATCCTCACCAATACTTATTTTTCTCCCTCCCCTTTTCTGGTTATAGCCTTTCTAGTAGATGTGAAGTGGTACCTCACTGTGGTTCTGATTTGCATTTCTCTAATAACTTATGATGTTGAGTAAATTTCCATATGTTTGCTGGCCGTTTATATATTTTCTTTGGAGAAATGGTGGGTAACCAATCATCTCAGTTTGCCTGGGACTGAGGGGTTTCCTAGAATGCAGGACTTCTAGATTTAAAACCAGGAAGGTCCTAGGCAAAATGGACTAGTTGGTCATCCTATTGGTGGGAAAGATGGCTTTTGGAATCTTGGGTTTGTAAGATTTTATAGTTTAGGTATCAGAGAAAAAATAGCATACTTTCCCCATAATCCCAGGAATAATCATGATGACTGATTGGCCTGACTTGGAACATAGGTCTATTTCTGGACAAATCTCTGTCGCTGGGGTGATGAATTACTTTAATTGAACATGTTTAAACCATGTGTCCATCTGAAATTGAAGGATTAGGTTCTTTTCAAAAAATAGGTGTAGACTGGGATTACCTTGGAATTGGGGAGGTGATTCCTCAAATATACAGATGCTGAGCAGACACAAATATGTTCACCGCAAGCACCTATATGTACCAGCTATTGTGCTTGATGGTTCTACATAGATTATTTAATTCAGTCCTCACAATCACCTTAGTGGGTAGATGTTAATATCCTAGTATTAGAGATGAAAAAATTAAGCCTTAGAAAAGTTAACTTACCATATTAAATGCTAGAGACAGAATAGATTAACTTTTAATATGACTAAGTATAAAAAAGAACTTTCAGACAGCAAGGAGAATTCAACTTCAGAAAGAGGTTAAAGAGGCTTCCTTCAGAGGCCTTTGTATCGGTCAGGGTGCATTCAGGAAAATAAACCACACCAGTGATTTTAAGAAAGAATTTAATAAAAGGAATTTGTTAAGCAAGTATTTAATGGTTAAGACAAAAGGGACACTAGTAACATAGGTGTAGTAGCTTTAGGAGAAAGATACTAATTACCTCTAGAGCTGGGGGAACAGAGGCAAGAGATTGAGGTTATTAGAATCCAGAATCTAGGAGAAGAGGCCCCAGACAACTGGCTGGTGCTGGTGTCTCAGAGGGGTGCCATAAGACTGGTTCTGGGAATGTGGGAAGCTTTTGAAACTGGAACTGGCTACTGCTGCAGGAACTGAAAGCAGACAGGAAGGAGGCAGAAGTTCCCCTCCCACCTCCTGGCTACCACTTCCTGTTGGCAGGGCGTAATTGGGCACCGGCTGGCCAAGTAGAGGTGGGGTTTGCAGGTCTCTGTCCCATTGCAAAGTACAGGGTGTCCCAAAAGTCTCCATACAAAGGAAAAACTGTAAAATTTTATAGTGAATATTTTGTAAATAAAGGTACATTTAGCTGTAATTTCCCATTTTCCCTATGTATGGCGACTTTTGGGACACCTGTAGAGTACAACAAGGTGGGTCAGGAGCCAGGAGACAATAGCTTAATTACCAACATTGCCTTTAACAATGGGAAGCTCTTATCTTTCAGAGTTCATGGGAAGACTGCTTCTATATAATTAGAAAGATGGTTAGATGCTTTTTAATTTTTTTTAACAATCCCAGAAGCTTTTTATATTCTGAACTTAACC
Source organism: Lepilemur ruficaudatus (assembly GCA_963574885.1). Lineage (NCBI taxonomy): Eukaryota > Metazoa > Chordata > Mammalia > Primates > Lepilemuridae > Lepilemur > Lepilemur ruficaudatus. The sequence goes on from CAUYRT010029528.1 coordinate 16,307, forward strand.
TTACTCTTCTACATTTGAGAAATTAGCATAATTAAAGTTTGCCTTCCCTTGTGAAGGTGATTACCAGGCCTCTCCCCATTCCTATCCCAGATGACATCAAGCTTGAAACTCCCAGACCATTTTATTTCTACTCTGTGATTTATCCAATTTATCCAAGTATTGTTGGGAGCTGATGTGGAAAGATCAAGGGCCATCAAGTCAGAAAGGTGTGGATTCAATCTTGCCTCTGCCACTTTATTTGTGGGTTAACGTGGGTGAGTTAGCCTTAATTTCTGCATTGTTTAAATGGGCATGGATATTCATATCTAAATCATGGGGTTTTTCATAAGGTTTACAAGCAATAATACATAAAAAGCAACTGTCATATTGTCTGGTACAGAAGTGAAAAACAAATTCCATTCCATTTCCCTTTTACTCAACCCTTCTACTTGAGATCAAACTATGAGTTTCGGATGGAGCGTCCTCCTGAATACAGAATCTCACTTTTGTAATGGCAACAAGGATTGGACAGGCATTAATGTTCCCACATCATTTCCATCAGCACCCCTTAAAGCTCCCCCAAGTAATCAAATGAGCTACGTAGCAGTGTGATGGCTTACTGTGTAACCACAGCTTCAAGACAATTTCCGTTTTCTTCTTCCAATTAGATTGCCATCCCTGAGCTCCCTCCCATGGAGAAAGTCTGGACTCAAAGACTTTTTGTTGTCTTCCTCTTACTCCCTTGAACTGCTTGAAGATTTATTTATTGGAAATTGGGGGCAAAGACTTATAATCATAGTATTCAGGGTAGATTTTGGTGAATTTTATATTCTAAGCATGCACTTCATTTATTGTTTCTGAAATAACACAAGGGTCCTCTTCTTGGGAAGTATGGGTTAGGGGTAATGCTGGCGAAAATGGCAAGTATCTCTTGGGCCATTTTAAATGAAATTATAACTGGATAAATATCAGAGATGTAAGGAAATCTTGGGTGCCTGCCTCAAAATATGCTCTCCAGAGTGACAGAGAGAGACATAAATGATTGCTTTATTTTTAGGAAATAACTAATTGGAACATAATTTACCTTTTCCACATCAAAAAGTATAAGCTTACTGAGCATCTCCTGTGCCCTGCTGTGTTAGTCAGCATTCTCTAGAGAACAGAACCAATAGCGTATATATAGATATTTAAGAGGGAATCTGTTATAGAAATTGGCTCATGTCACTACAGAGGCTGAGAAGTCCCATGATATGCCATCTGCAAGCTGGAAAATCAGGGAAACTGGTGGAGTAATTAGTTTTGGGTCCAACAGCCTGAAAAGTAGGGGAGCTCATTGGTGTAACTCTCAGTCCAAGGCCAAAGACCTGAGAACAAGGGAGAGATGGAGGGTACGGGCAGTGAACCTGGAGCTCTGATGTCCAAGGGCAGGAGAAGATGGATGTCCCATCTCAAGAAGGGAGATTGCATTTATCTTTCCTCTGCCTGTTCTATCTGGCTGCTCAACAGATTGGGTGGCGCCCACCCATACTGGTGAGGGTGGATCTTCTTTACTCAGGCTACTGATTTAAATGCTAATCTCTTCCAGAAACACCCTCACACACACACACCTAGAAATAATGTTTTACCAGCTACCCGGGCATCCCTTAGCTCAGTTAAGTTGACACATAAATTTAACCATCACACCTGTCTTTTACTGAACCAGCAAAGATTCAATGTGTGTCCCTGGAGAGTTTTCATGAACACAGTCTGTGAGGGGAAGGCATTGCTCCCCACAAGACACCCCGTGGAACAAGGCTTTAAGCCTGCTGCTAGCATGGCTTTCCCAATTGGAAAACACATCATGGTGCTAAATGCATTTGGCTTCAGTATCCCCATAGGCCTCTTTCCACACGGGTGTTAATAACCTGTGAAAATCCAAATCTAAAAACAAAATTATCTTTAATTCACACAAGGGCACAAAAGCAGGACAACTCTCTAGCTTTCTTCTTTTAAACAACCTTTTTTTCTGTTTTCTGTTTGTTTCTTCTCAACTTTTTATCTTTTCTTTGAATCAAACTGCCTCTTGCACTGCAAACTCAGTATGTGGCTTTTCAGCCTCGATTGAATTTTTACAGCAAGTCATAAACCCTTGAAAATAGGATTTATAATGGAAACGCTGATACAGCCCTAGCTAACATGGCCATATAGGTGTTCTAATAATACTGGATAGTAATATTCTCCAAATCTAATAGTCTTATAGATTTTTTTCTTGCTGTGATTCATACTGACCCAATTCTTTCTCTAACCTCTTCAATACCAAACAAAGCCTGTGGCCTGCCAAGTTCATAGCTGGCAAAGTCAAATGCCCTTTGGGCCTGTCTGGGTCACATTGGTATCTGGCAAAACATGACACAGTTAACTCCTATAGGCACAGAGTCCTGGAAGGAAACCGGTTCTCTGGAGTGAGGCAGGCTTGGGATGGTGGGGACAGGTGGGGAACAGCTGGCTGTGGGTTCTAGGGCAAGACTAGCTCAGTAGGCTGAACCTAGGGGGAGGGAGAGTTTCCAGGTAAGCAGACGGATTGCCCTGACAGGTGTTCAGATACAATGATGGGGAGCCAGGAAGAATTCACAGAAATCCAGGCAGGTAGTTTTGTTCAGGGAAGTCTGATGGCAGACAGGTGACAGAGTTTCAGTCTCTGGGTGTGGCTCCTGAAGGGTTGTGGTAAAATGATAAAAATATATATATTATGTATGGTATATTATATATGATATCATATATACAGATATATTGGATATTTGACCCCAGTCCTGGCAGAGAGCTTCAGAAATTGGAATTCCCTGAGTGATAAGAGCATCTTTTGTTATTCTTAAGGAGCCCTTTTCTATGATATCTGAATTTATGCTAATGAGCTGACTTAAGGTAGCCCCTCAGATAGTTTCAAGGGAGGGTCGCTGTGATTAGAGGGTTGGAAATTTCAGCCTTACTCCTCAATTTCTGGGGAGGGGAGGGAGCTGGAGATTGAGTTTAATCAACAGTGGCCAGTGATTCTATCAGTCATGCTTACATAATGAAGCCTTGCAAAAACTTTTGAACAAGAAGGTGAGGGGGTTTTTCTGGGTTTATAAACACATTGATGTGCTGGGGGTGGTGCACCCAGAGAGGGCATGGAAGCTCCACGCTTCCCCCTCCCAACTCTGCCATGCCCTATGTGTCTCTTCCATTTGGCTGTTCCTGGGTTTTAGCTTTTGTAATAAAACTATGATCATAAATATAGAGTTTTCCTGCATTTTGTGAGTCATTTTAGCAAATTATTGAACCTAAGGACAGGTCATGGAGTTCCCAGGATACATGGAATTTGTAATTGACTGGGCAGAAGTGCAGGTACCCCAGTAACTTCATTTGCAGTTGGTATTTTGTGGTATTTTGTCCTTAACCTGTGGGGTCTGAGCTAACTCCAGGTAGTCTGTGTCAAAATTGAACTGGACACCCACTTGGTGTCAGGGGGTTGGAGAATTGGTTGTCATTTGAAAACAATACAAGGGTCAAGGATAGGAGAGTACTGGCAAGAACAAGGCAGGGCCCAAATCTCAGAAACAGGAAGACCTGGAATTAAATGCTACCTCTGCTGTTTACCAGATGTGAGATGGCAGGCTATTTCTATTTTCCCACTTGTAAAATGGGTGTAATTACATATTTGTTTTTTGGCTGTATTTTGGCTGTATTTTTGGCTGTATTTTGCCTGTAGGCAAAAGTTGGGAGACTCCAGTTATGGGGAGAGGAAGGCTGTACAAGCTGGGGCATGGGAAGGGTCTGGCTTACACAGTGTAGCAGAGAGTAAAGAGTGCAGGCTGTGTTCTGGGACTGCTTGGGTTCTAATTCTGCTATGGTTTGAATGTGTTCTCTCCAAAATTCAGGTGTTGAAATTTAATGGCCAATGTGATGGTTTTAACAGGTGGGGCCTTTAAGAGGCAATTAGGCTGTGAGGGCTCTTTCCTTGTGAATGGGATTAAGGACCTTAAAAAAGAGGCTCCATTTGGGTAAATACCTAATAGTGGGATTGCTGGATCAAATAATAGGTCTACTTTTAGTTCTTTGAGGTATCTCCATACTACTTTCCATATAGGTTGTACTATTTTGCAGTCCCACTAACAGTGTATAAGTGTTCCTTTCTCTCTGCATCCATGCCAGCATCTGTTGTTTTCAGACTTTTTGATAAGAGCCATTCTCACTGGAGTTAGGCAATATCTCATTGTGGTCTTGATTTGCATTTTCCTGACTAAGTATTTATCCAAAGGAAAAAGAGACATTTTATAAAAAAGACACTTGTTGTCAAATGTTTATAGCAGCACAATTCACAATTGCAATGATGTGGAAACAACCCAAGTGCCCATCAATACATGAGTGGATTAATGTGGTACATGTATACCATGGAGTATTACTCAGCCATAAAAAATGGTGGTCTCGTATCTTTTGTAACAACCTGGATGGAACTGAAGACCATTCTTCTAAGTGAAGTATCATAAGAACGGAAAAACAAACACCACATATACTCAATACTAAATTGGAACTAATCAATCAACATTTACATGCACATATGGAAATAAAACTCAACGGTAATCAAGTAGGTGGGAGGGAGGAGGAGAAGATGGGTAAATTCACACCTAACAGGTACAATACACATTATCTGGGTGAAGAACACACTTATAACTTTGACTCACACTGCACAAAAGCAAATTATGTAACCAAAAAATGTGTACCCCTGTAATATCCTGAAATAAAAAAATACCTATCAGGTACAATGAATACTACTCTGGTGATGGACACACCAAAAGCCATGACTTAAGCATTATACGAGATATCCATGTAACAAAAACACCTGTACCCCTTAATTAATATTTTGAAATAAAAAAAATTAAAAGAAAAATAAAGAGGCTTCCTGCAGTGTTTGGCTCACTTGCCCTTAGGATGCCTTGTTCCTCCTGCTGGAGGACACAGCAACAAGGTACCACGTGGGCAGTGGAGAGCAGCTGTCACCAGACAACCTAACCTGCTGGAGTCTTGATCTTGGGCTTCCGAGCCTGCAGAACTGTGAGAAATAAATTTCTTTTCTTTATAAATTACCCAGTCTTGGGTATTTTGTTATAGGAGCACAAACGGACTAACACAAATCCCAGCTCTGCTTACTAGCTGTGTGACATTGGGCAGATTAACCTCTCTGACTTCCAGCCAGTGTTATCATCTGTAAAGTGGAGTTAAGGGCAATACCAACCTCATAAGGTTGTTGTCAGGACAACTTGAGGGTGTACCAGGCACATACCTGACACATAGGAGTTGATCAATGTGTGTTATGATATAGTATTGCCATCTTACTATTATTCTCTATGAGAGAGCTTGTTCAATGGTTTGGGGTGACGGTGTCCCAAAAAATCAGGATGGGGTAGGAATTTCAAGAGCATCCTTAGCAGCTTCCAAGAAAGCAAAAGCCCAAGAAGAGCAGACGTCTCCCTGGAGCATCCCTAATTCATCCGGGAATGAATGGAAAGTATAAAAGTTAGGACCTGAGATACCTAAAAGAACTCCTTATTGTTCATCACATCTCAGAACCTGAAAGCACAATGTCTTTCTGCTGTGGCTTTGTCCATTTTCCAAGTGGCAAGCTGCAGTCAGCCCTGCCCCAGGTTGAGGGGCTGTGAAGAACCCACACAGAGCCTTGTTAACTCCTGTTTGACCTGAAAGGGCGGAAGGGTCGCCGAAATGCCCAGGGCGGCCGAGGTGAGGTGAGAAGAGGCCTCTGCCTTTTGCTTGCCTGTACCTCGGGAGAGGCTCAGAGAGAGGTCTCTCTGTACGCAGAAAAGGGGAAAAGCAAATTGCTTCAGCTCAAAAGAGCCTCACAGATTGATGGACAGTAGATTTGTTTAGCTTTTTACCTGCAGTTTGTGCCTGATGTTTAGTGAAAGACATTGAGGGTGATTTTTATAAAGAGATTCTAGAGGAGAGGCCGTGTGAGAATCAGGTGTCTGATTTTCTTCCTGCGTTTGCCTTTGCAGAGCCTCTTGCCTCTGTCAAGGCAAGAGCAATGATAAGCTTGTAGAGTTTATTGCGGGAGAGATGCGGAAAGAACTCTAGAGAATCTTACACAGAATGCAGCTGGAATGACCCTTAGGTGGCACCAAGTTTGATCCCTGATTCTTCAGATGAATAGTCTGAAGCCCAGAGAAGAGTGCCTTGCCCAAGGTCAGCTGGCTAATTAGCTCTGTTAATAGCACAACCGGGGGAAAATTCACCTGTTGACACAACCGTCTTTCTATAAACTCTAAAGACAATTTTGCTGCGTTGTTTTTTTTGTTGTTTGATTGTTTTTAATTTTTAGACAAATTTATTGAAGTATAATTTACATTCCATGCCATTACTCCATTTTAAGTGAACAATTAAATGATTATTAGTAAATTTGCCAAGTTGCACAGCTATTCACATAAATCAGTTTTAGAAGATTTCCTTCCCCCTATTAAGACTCCTAATTCCCATCCCCAGATGTATTTCAAGCATGCCCCTCCCCTTCACAGCTGCGTTGTTTTCGAACAATGGTCTTTGGTGGACAGTGAATTGGTGGGGTGCAGCAGGCACCCAGGTCCTAACCAGGAGCTCAGTGGCCTCCTGAAGAAGAGGGAGAAGCTATAGAACTCTCTGGAAGGAGGCTGTCTCAGCTACATATTAGGAGAGGTCAGTTACCTCTGACTGGGGTCCTTCCTACTGCGGCCCTTTCTAGGATTCAGTGGAAAAATGTTTTTTTTTCCTTCTGGTCTTTGGCTCTTATTTGCTTCTCTTTAAAAGCTTTAGGTGAGCAAAGCCAGCAGTTGAAGGCTGAATGTTTTTGTCCTTGTTCAGCCTGAAGGCTCTGTGCAATTTTGGCAGTTAACCTCATAAATTAGGCTTTTCAAGAGACGTGACTGTTTTTGTCCAGCTTGGCAATTCTTGAGATTCAGTATTTTCCCAAGGAAACTTTACTCTGCATAGAATGAGAGATTGAGGCTCGGGTGCACTCTGTTTCTCCTTGTGGTGATTTATTTTGGCCTCCAAAGGGCATAGGCTGCTGCATATGGCTGCCTAGGTTGTGCACTGTACAACTCCAGGGTCATCAGCTTCAGATGTGAATGGAGCCCGAGTGTGCAGTGTTGGGACTCTGGTCCTGATTGTCACTGAGATGCTGCCATTTTAGCAGCCTCTGAACTTCATCAGTGTTTAGGCTACTGCACCTGCCTCTGCTCCCTTTGAAGTTTTAGCTCCAGCTCTGCCCAGCTCTCCTGCAGGTTCACGCTGTCTTATGGCTTCCAGGGGACCCCAAACCTGGGTTTGCCTATTCTGGGTAGCATTCCTGAGCTGCACTCTCCTCTACCTATTTGTCCTATCAAAATATTCTTGTCTGGATGTGGCATACCTACTGGGAGTACTGGCATTTATAAGGAAACCAATGACAACCTGAAGAAAAAAATCCATGGTGTTGGAAATAGGAGCACTTTGGGAGCACAGGGGCTTTTAGAGGAAGCCCTGAAGTATCCCAATCATGATTGCCCCTTCTAATGTCTCCTGCCCCCTCCCCCTCCCCTTGGCATGCTTTAGCCATGAGAGAGACAGTTGCCCAATTAGTCCCCAAGCATCCCTTCTGTTTTTGTACCCTTTCACTTCAGGGCAGGGCCTCTCCTTTAATTATTCCTGACAATACCTCATACTGGGTTAGGACCCTGATTCTTTCTTGTGAAACTGAACTCAGACATAGACCCCTTCCCTTTGCTCCCTTCAGGATGGCAGAGAAAGGATGACTTTTTCAAAAGAAACTTTAGTGGTGTTTGTGCGGGTGAGTGATGAAAGACATAGGCACCTTAAAATTTTGGGTTCTTTTTTTTCCTAAAATTTTTATAAACAGCAAAAGAACAAGAATCCAGGAATGAAGAGGACTAAAAAGTTGGTTGAGGGATGGTTATCTAGAAAATATCTAGGTAAAAGATACAGCTAAAAAGGAGTCTACAATTAAGTACTGAGTGTCTATGTCAAGAGAGAAGGTACCATGAGTATACAGCTCTAATTGAAGGGGGAAAATTTATTTGTTTGGAAGAAATACTTTTCCTACAACCCCAGTGGCAAAAGAATACAACCAAGAAGTATATTTTTGAAAATATTTTAATGTGATTTTTTTTTTTCTTTCTGAGTTCATGACTTTCTCCTCATTCAGCTAAGGATATCCCTCTGCCTGCAGGTATGTTAGGAAGGTTACAGAAAAAAATGCAAAGAGACTGTACAGGGTAATGTTCAGCTTCTGACATGCAAAATAGATTGCAGTAAAACAACAGGCTTGAAAATCAGGCATTGTGTTGTGAGAAAGGATTGACTACTAAATTAATCTAACAAATCTAAGCCTGTAAAATTCATATCACAGTTCTTATAATATGTAGAGAAAACACTCTCATGAAAGAGAGGATTCAGATCTTAGAGTTTTTTAAAGGTGTAGGACAAATCCCTTTGTTTGCAGTGAGGCTTGGCTGCAAGGTTGGAGGGGAAGCATCATGCACAGTACTGCTTCTCAAAGAATGGTCCTCAGAGTGTTCGCTCCCACCCTTTGAGCACCATTACACTTGGAATTTTTAAGCTTTCAAGATCCATTATGATTATGATTCTTAACAGTATTTGGGTTATATTTTCTGACATTTTAAATTGGCATTTAAAAAGTTCAATGCTACAATAATGTGATAATGAACATGTTTTTTACGTGAAAGTTCAACACTAAAACTGGCTGTGATAAAAGATAAATGATGACACTGTTACCATGAAAGTGAAAAGCGGAAGGGGAGTTTTGGATAAATCTAAAAAACTTGAATCTGTCTTTGTTCCCTTCATGCTACTAACTTTATGAAAATTTATGTACATATTTTAGTTTCCTTTAGGAAACATATTGCAATTTCTTTTTCTTTTCAGATAGTTTAAAGGCAAATGATGCTACAAGGGGAATAGTGTGAACCTGCATACTTTGAAGGCAATACCAGGGCACTAAGGCAAAGAGTCAAAAAAGAGACTTCTAACTTTGGTGAGGGTAAGGGAGGGAGGGCCAAAACTATAATGTGAACACATTATTAAGACAATATATAACAGGGCATATTAAAAGTAATGAAAACAGGGAAACTGGTTTGAAGACTCTCATAAGAGTGAGAAATGAAGTAAAGGTAGAGGTTAATTAAAACTATCAACGTAAATACATGCCCTATTACTTTTAATAGGGTATATATTTACGTTGATAGTTTTAATTAACCTCTACCTTTACCTCAAGACAGTATTTTCTTGCTCTGTGAGGAGTAAAACAGTTCTTTTTTTAATTTTAATTTTTATTTTTTTGAGACAGAGTCTCACTCTGTTGCCCTGGCTAGAGTGCCGTGGCGTCAGCCTAGCTCACAGCAACCTCAAACTCCTGGGCTCAGGTGATCCTTCTGCCTCAGCCTCCTGAGTAGCTGGGACTACAGGCATGCGCCACCATGCCCAGATAATTTTTTTCTATATATTCTTAGTTGGCCAATTCATTTCTTTTCTATTTTTAGTAGACACGGGGTCTCGCTCTTGCTCAAGCTGGTTTTGAACTCCTGACCTTGAGCAATCTGCCCGTCTTGGCCTCCCAGAGTGCTAGGATTACAGGCGTGAGCCACCACACCCGGCCTCATAAAACAGTTCTTAATGACTCTTTTCTACTCTGAGTATTTTATACAAAACAATACAAAGTGTACATCTAATGACCAGATACTGGTCTTGAGTACTATTTTCCACCAAAAGACACTTAGTAAATGAATAGTTATTGCCTTGGAGAATAGGCAGTTGCACATTTGGAGGAAAAAGAGACAAGATGATCTGTAGGACAACTTGTCAGAAGGGAGTAGTGTTCAAAGGATAAAGAGGTCAGTCTGAAGAAAGGGCTGCCAGGGGCCATATACTGATTATCTTAGCATCTAAATTAGTTACTACAGTTAAATAGAACTTTGGTATTTTGTGAAAGTCCCTAAACATAATACTCAAGAGATAAGTCAACTCTACTGTAGGTTGAACATCCCTAATCTGAAAACCTGAAATACTACAAAACCCAAACCCACATGATGCCATAAGTAGAAAATGCCACTCCTGACACCTTTGCTTTCTGATGGTTCAATAAATACAAACTTAGTTTAATGCACAAATTAAAAATATTTTGTGAAATTACCTTCAGGCTATGAATATAAAGTATATATATATAAAACATAAATAAATATCATGTTTAAACTTGGATCCCATCCCCAAGTTATCTCATTATGTATATGCAAATATTCCAAAATCCAACGAAAGTCTAAAATCCTAAACATTTCCAGTCCCAAGCATTTTGGATAAAAGATACTCAATCTGTAATATACAAAAATTGTCTGTGTCTGATGTCTTACAAAAAAAAAATAGCATAGAGAACAACTCACTGAATTACTTAAGAAATGTGAACTACTTTATTTACTCTACAATACTATTCCTTTACTGGGCAGGACTAGTTGCTATCATATATAATCATGATAAGTATTTGTTTTGTGTTCTGCGCTAGGTACAAGAAAACGTTTTGAAAAGTCAAAATATTGTGTTCCTATTGTATGTTAGGAATCTTGGGACAGTGGATGAATTATAGGATGAGATTTCAGGCAGGCCTGAAGTCTGTGTCCAGCAAGCTGTGGTGCAGCCGAAAATCATTCTTTACAAGTTACTTGCACCTGATACACAGACAGGTAGAAAGCTAGGGTTTGCAGAAAAGTTGCAACAGGTCAGAAGGGTAAAGAACGACACGACACAAAACAAAACAAAACAAAAACCCTGGTAAGAGTGGGAAAGGCAAGCTTTTGTAAGGATCTAGATAGGATCCTTATGCTAATCAGGTAGTACCACTGGCAGCTGGGTGTAGGGCTATTGCTACCCATAAGGTCCTTTTCTGTTAAGTTGCAAAACTGTAACACCTGTGGGTACACAAACTGAATAAAGGTGTTCCCCTTCTGTAAGACAAATTACAAAAGAATGTAACCTTCCTCTTACAGAACATGGTTTGGCCAGGAGAAATGGGCTCTTGAGTTTAGCCCACTCATTCCCTCTGCCAGGTGTCCAAGGGCAGTACACAAAAGCTGAACAACAATACGCAGTGGCTCTCGCTGAGCACCTTGGAAACTGAAAGCTAGAGAAGCCTGCCCCTCTGACCAACAGTGCTATTGAGTTTCCCACAGTACAGGCTTGTGTGTTCCATTAGTCGCGTCCTTTACCTACATTAAAAGAACTGAGATCTCTTGCCAATGTCTGCTGGTGTTTTTTGTCAATTTTCACCCTAGCAACAACCACACACTGACTTATTGGAAGATAAGTCTCCATGGGCCCTCACATTTCTGCACATTTTATGCGCAGAGTCAATGACTGTCTTGGTTCCAGACTTTCAAGGATGTTTACGTAGTGAAGAGTTCCTCTGGAGCAAGGTCAGGCATGTTTACTGCCTATTATAAAATTTGGGTTCTCTAAGCTCAGTGCTCCTCTCCTTTAATGCAACCCACTGCGTGTACAAGTATCATCTGGCCCTCGTCATGATGCCCTGTGGGAACTGAGCCTCAGGGAACTGGCACAAATGCTGATACTCTGCCTACTGCTATTCCTGTGTCTCTGACTCCTTTGATTCTGACCCAGGAGTTTCATCTCTACTGCCAGCATCCATAAAACTGCAGCAGGCTAACTTGTTGCTTGCAAGAAAGAGTAGAATTTCACCTCTTCATACTTTGTAACACTACCTATAATCACAAATGCATTATATAGTTTATAAACATCTTCTTTGGTATTTCAGTATATGCCTCAGCAATATAGACAATCTGATTATATCTTTCTTGTTTAGAAAATCATAACTTTGTTATTTTTTAATCTTTATACATTATTGCAATTTACATAGGATATAGTCTAAAGTCATTTGAGAGGAAAATTAAAAATTATGATTACGTTTGACAATTCCATAAATTACTGTAAGTAGTGAATCACATTCATACATCATGTATAGTACAATGACAGTCTCATAACAAGCACAAAAGAACTGAAAGTAATTAAGGAACGATCAATTTGGGTCTCTCCTTCCATGTTTACTCTTTAGGCTTAAGAAATTGAACTTAAATTAATCTTTTTCTGTAAAGTGTGTGTAGTTGAATCTGTATAAAATCATGTAATTACCTACATCTGTATGACTGCAATTAACAGTCAAACACTTATAAATTAGACTTTAAAAAGTATCCTTCTACAAAAAGCCTAGAAACATTAACTTAACTGGTTATGTTTCCCCCAGGCATATAAAACAATTTTTATTCTTGTTTTCACAAAATTCAATTTTTCCCAAAATATAAGGTTGTCTGTTCACAGAAGAGCTATAAATAGATAAAATAATGCTTCATTACAATGTGATAAAATTTCATCTAGGATGGAATTTCTAATCAAATATCCAAATAATCCAATTCCATGGCTACTGAAAACAAGAAAGCTTCCCTATTTGTTCCTTCAAAAAATTGCTTTAAATTTATTTGCGATTTATAAAATGTCTAAGTCTAGAGGAAGTAGTCTCTTAACATAAGCAATATAAAGAATATAGGATTGGAAGTTTTAAAATAGCACATCAGTGACAATCAGAAGCTATAAATATAGTCAAAATAAATTATACATATTTCTCAACTTTTTTGAAATTGAAAACTGAGTATCTTTAAATCATAGTGAAAAAATCAAGAGTCCTTATTAACTTGAAAATAATGAAATGGTTTTTAGACACCATCTAAACCAACTATATTCTATCATGTATGTGGTACTAGCAATGGAAAAGATTCTCCTATTCACTTTTTTTTCGGAGATAGTCTTGCTCTGTCGTCCTGGCTAGACTACAGTAGCATCATCATAGCTCACTGCAACCTCAAACTCCAGGGCTCAAGCAATCCTCCTCCCTCAGCCTCCCAAGTATCTGGGACTACAGAAGCACACCACCATGCTCGACTAATTTTTTCTACTATTTTTAGTAGAGGTGCGGTCTCGCTCTTGCTCAAGCTGGTCTTGAACTCCTGAGCTCAAGGGATCCTCCCGCCTAGGCCTCCCAGAGTGTTAGGGTTACAGGTGTGAGCCACTGTGCCTGGCCTCTTCCTTTTAAATTTCAACAACTCATAATGTGACTGGACTTTTTGCTACCATGTATTATTTTAGGGTCAAGATTTGGTTAAAACCTATGCAGATGACTAAGAAAGAATATTTTCTGGGATTAGAATCTTCGCCCATAATTTTGTCTAGTTGTCATACAAATTACCATTAACTTGGCATTAATAAGAGTTAATGGATTAGAGGTCTGGTGTAATTAATTAATACCTCTAGAATTGAATTGAATATATGTCTTATTACGAGTACAAATGTCTATTTAAATCTCCCATTAGAGCAATATATTTATGACTTCTGTAATTAAACAAGGCAGGAAAATGCTTAAAGTGGGGCAACAGTATCTATTTGTAAAGACCCATTTGAGGAGAAACTAATGTGCACAACAGTAGCAGTAGCAGTCCAACACATTTGGACTACCTTCATCACCTTTAGGACACTGTCACAAAAGGTGGTTTTATGTATTTACTATCTGTGATATTCAGAGAATAAATTGATGCACATATTTTTTGAAATTTGGAACAAATTTCAGTATGTGAAAATTTATCAGAAGGAAATAAGAAATGAATAAAGGTACATCACAATTATTTGTAACAGTAAAGAAATGGGAAAAATGTAAGGACCCAATAGACAAAACACTGTTAAAAATATAGAACTATATGCATAAAAGGCAATTTTTATGAGCATTAAAAAGGATCACTATGAAGAGTTTACAGATACATGAAAAGAGGCAGGATACAAAATTTCATATAGCAAATTATACTGACTAGATGAGAAACAGATGCACAGAAAAAGCAATAGGAAGAAGTTAACAAAATGTTTACTAACAGTTGTCTTTGAATGAATGGCAGGACTCTGGGTGACTGTTTTTCCCTTTCATACTTTCACAACATGATTAGCTATTATTTCATAGGTAATATTATTTTATTTAAATATAATTATTTTATTTCAAATAGAAAAGTTAACAGCAGACCACAACAAATCCTTTGGTTTTAATTAATTTCCTTCTGGACTGAATAGTTATATGATTTAAATGTATTTTTAATTATTTAATCCTCAAAGTTCAACTGTGAAATAATTATCCACCCATTTTATAGATAGGAGAAATAAAGCTCAAAGAAGTTCAGTAACTTGCTGAGAGTCACATAGCTGGAAAGTAACACTAGGATGCAGACTTAATTAAGTCTAACGCTAAGGTATGAGTCAATTAAGCTCTTACTGCCTCTCCTTGGCAGGTGAGCTGAGATTTCGATCTCCAAGATCATCACAAAATTTCTGAGCTTAAGGGGATCTGAGAGATCAAAGGGTGAAGATGATTTTCTAAAGGTCACAAAAAACTAGACATAAGACCTCAAGATTGTGATTATAAATTCAGTACAATTTTCACCATTCTAAGACATTTTAAAAAGGAAAGACTACTCAATGAGTTATCTAATGAGATACCTTCTCATCTGGTTTGAATTCAGCTCAAACAACTATGCATCTAGCTACTCAGAAGAAATTTAGCCTTTTGTTTTGCTATCTAAATTATAACTCTTCAGAGAGCCCCTTTTTGCTATAGAGTAAATGATTATTCCTCTTTATGAGGCTGTATTTTATGGCATACTGCCAAAATTATGAGACATCAAGGACCAAAGTCTTGCTACAATTGACTGTAATGAATAATGAGGGTACTATCTTCTTGCACAGGTTTGGGAATCTCATACCTTGACTCCTTTTATGACTCAGTGAAGACCTTTTCTGCTGAAATCACATCGAATTTGTAGCCTCAGGAGGAAACATCTGAACTATTTAAGCCAGACCCACAAAAACCTACACTGAGAAGCCTTTGGAATACTATCCAGCAAGTATTTCTTCTACAAGTCCAGCAACTAACAGAACTGATATCTTGAAACCCTCAAAGTCATCCATGAGAGTTGGAATTAACTTCTTTCAAACTCTTGTTAATGTTGGTATTTTGACCTCCAATGAATCATAAATGTCCTTAATAACATCTAGAATAGTCAATCTTTCCAGAAAGATTTCAATTTACTTTGCCCAGATCTCTTGGAATCACTATCTATAACAGCCATAGCCTTATGAAATGTATTTCTTAAATAATAAGACTTGAAAGTCTATATGACTTGTTGATTCATGGGCTGAATGGATGTTGGTTAGCAGACACGAAAACAACACCAACTGTGTACATCTCTATAAGCTCTTGGGTGATTGGGTGTATTGTCCATGATCAGTAATATTTTGAAAGGAATCTTTATTTGAGCAGGTCTCAACAAAATATTCAGTAAACCATGCTATAAACAGATGTGCTGCCATCCAGGCTTTGTTCTTCAATGTCTGGAGCACAGGTAGAGTACATTTAGCATGATTCTTAAGGGCCCTAGGATTTTCAGAATAGTGAATGAGCACTGGCTTCAACTGAAAGTCACCAGCTGCATTAGCCCCTACTAAGAGAGTCAGCCCGTCCTTTGAAGCCACGCATTGACTTCTCATCTCTTGCTATGAAAGACCCACATGGCATCTTCTTCCAATAGAAAGCTGTCTTGCTTATGTTGAAAATCTGTTGTCCAGTGTAGCAACCTTCATCAATTATCTCAGCTAGATCTTCTGAATAACTTGCTGTAGCTTCTACGTCAGCACTTGTTGTTTCAAAAGCTCATATTTTTATGTTATGGAGACAGCATCTTTCCTTAAGCCTCATAAACCAATCTCTGCTAGTTTCCAAGTATTCTTCTGCAGCTTCCTCAAATCTCTCAGCCTTCATAGAACTGAAGACGGTTAAAGCCTTGCTCTGAATTAGGCTTTCGCTTAAAGGAATGTTGTGGCTGGTTAGATCTCTCCAGACCACTCAAACTTTCTCTATATCAGCAACAATATTTCACTTTCTTATCATCTGTGTTTCACAAGTGTAGCAATTTTAATTTCCTTTTAGAACTTTTCCTTTGCATTGTCAACTTGGTTAACTGTTTTGAAAAAGAGGCCCAGCCCTCGGCCTACCCTGGCTTTCCACATGCCTTGTCACTAAGTTAATCATTTCTAGCTTTTGATTTAAAGTGAGAGATGAGATGTGTGACTCTTCCTTACACTCGAACACTTAGAGGCCAATTTAGGGTTATTAATTTGCCTAATTTCAACATTTTTTGGTCTCAGGGAATAGGGAGCCCCAAGGAGAGGGAGAGAGATGAGGGAACAGCTGGTTGGTGGAGCAGTCAGAACACTCACATTTATCCACTAAGTTCTCCATCTTATATGGGCATGATTCATGGCACCCCAAAACAATTAGTAACATCAAATATCACTGATCACAGTTTACTATAATGACAAAGCAAGAAATATTGTGAGAATTACCAAACTGGGACAGAGACATGAAATAAGCACACATTGTTGGAAAAATGGCAGCAGCAGACTTACTCAACAATGGGTTGTCACAAACTTGTAATTTGTGAAAAATGCAGTATTTGTAAAGCACAATAAGGTATGTCTGTATATAAAGGGTAACAACAAAAAGCAAGCCTTTTCAGACGGTTATCATGAGTACTGAATGAGACTAGTGAAAACGCTCTATAAAATACAAAGCATTAAGATATCTGAGCAGGTCTCAATGAGACTAGTGAAAACGCTCTGTAAAATACAAAGCATTAAGATATCACTTATTTTTATCATTGTCATTGTTAATATTAGGCTAAACCAACTGTTCAAAGGTTAGGGAGTATTGAAATAACAAAGATTGCTTTAGTTCTTTTTGGTTTTTATTAAAGGTAGAAACTAACTTTTTTTTTTCCTCCTGGTCAGTAAAGTCTCTTGAGTTTAAGTTGCTTCATTTGCTATTTGAGGCTTGGTCAGACTTAATTGGTGAATCACATATTCTAAATTAAGTAGATTACCTAGAGAAAGCTTGTCAGGTATCTCTATAGGTTCCTTGAATCATACTAATTTTAGTAATAATGTATATAATTTCACTGAAATCTGGATTCAGAAGTTAAATCTCATTGCTTTCTAGTTGTAGAAACTGAGGCCCACGCAGGATACTTGACTTCCATATAGTCAAGGTTAACAAGCTAGGACCTAGAACCTGGCTCTCACCACAGGTTTTAAGATAAAGATAGTTTTTAAGATAACTAATTTTAAGATAAAGTCTTAATTTTAAGACAAAATCTAAAAAAATATTTCTTTCGAACTCTAGAAAATGTTTAAACTGATACAGTAAAACTAATTATTTAAGAAGTGGTATTAAGGCCGGGCACGGTGGCTGACGCCTGTAATCCTAGCATTCCGGGAGGCTGAGGCAGGAGGATTGCTCAGGGTCGGGAGTTCGAAACCATCCTGAGCAAGAGCGAGACCCCTTCTCTACTAAAAATAGAAAGAAATTAATTGGCCAACTAAAATATATAGAAAAAATTAGCCAGGCATGGTGGCGCATGCCTGTAGTCCCAGCTACTTGGGAAGCTGAGGCAGAAGGATCGCTTGAGCCCAGGAGTTTGAGGTTGCTGTGAGCTAGGCTGATGCCACGGCACTCTATCCTGGGCAACAAAGTGAGACTCTGTCTCATAAAAAAAAAAAAAAGAAGTGATATGATGTCACAGTTAAGAGCATGAGCTCAAGTCATTAAACTCTTGGTCTCACAGTTGTCACAGTTTCTTCATCTGAGTAATGGGGATGCTAACAATACCTTTCTTACAGGATTTTTGCGCCAGTAAAATGAGAATTCATATTAAAATTCTGAGCATGTTATCTAACACTCAGAGAGCAATATACTTAAGCCACAGATATTAATACAAGGAAATAACAAAACAGGGTAAGAAACAAATTTTAACATGCCAAAACAATCATGATAGAGAAAAACAAAGTTAGAAGACTCATACCTCCTGATTTCAAAATTGACTATGAAGCTACAGTTATCAAAACAATGTGCTACTAGAATAAGAACAGATACACAGACTAGGGGAATAGAATAGAGAGCCCAGAAATAAATCCTTGCACATATGATCAATTGACATCTAACAAGGGCACTAAGACAAGTCAACGTGGAAATGACAACTTTTTCAACAAATAATGCTGGGAAAATTGAATATCCACATAAAAAAGAAGGAAGTTGGGCTCTTACTCTACACCACATACAAAAATTGACCCAAAATGGATCACAGACCTAAAGGTAAGAGCTAAAACTATAAAACTCTTAGAAGAAAACATAGGGGAAAAACTTCATGACATTGGATTTGGCAATGACTTCTTGGATACAACACCAAAAGTATAGGCAACTAAATTAAAAAAAAATTGCACTTCATCAAAATTAAATTTTTTTTTTTACAAAGGACACTACCAACATAGTCAAAAGGCAACCTATAGAATGGGAAGAAATATTTGCAAATCATGTATCTGATAAGCGATTAATACATAGAATATATAAAGAACTCTTACAACTCAACAAGAAATAAACCACCCAGCTGAAAATGGGCAAACGGCTTGGATAGGCATTCATCCAAAGAAAATATACAAATAAGAAACAGATATACGAAAAAATGCTCAACAGCACTAGTCATTAGGGAAATGCAATCAAAACCATAATGAGATACCACTTTATACCCATTAGGATGGCTATTTTCAAAAAACAAGCTGGGTGTGGTGGCTCATGCCTATAATCCCAGCACTTTGGGAAGCTGAGGCAAGAGGATCTCCCGCAGCCAGGAGTTTGAGGACAGCCTGGGAAATGCAGCCAGAGCTCATTTCTACAAAAAATAAAATAAAATTTAAAAAAACCAAAATGCCCCCAAACAAGAAAATTACAAGAGTTGGTAAGAATGTGAAGAACCCAGAAGTCTTGTGCACTGATGATAGGAATGAAAAATGGTACAATGGCTGTGAAAAACTGTTTGACAGTTCCTCAAAAAAGTTAGAGACAGAATTACTATATAATCTAGCAATTCCACTTCTAGGTATATACCCACAAGAACTGAAAGCCGAGACTCAAACAGATAATTGTATATCCATGTTCATAACACAGAATTACTGTCAAACGTGGAAACAACCCAAGTGTCCATCAACCATCAAATGGATAAAAAGTATGGTATATACATTCAATGGAATATTATTCAGTCTTAAAAAGGAACAAAATTCTGATACAAGCTACAACATGGGTGAACACATTAAAAAAATTATGCTGAACGAAAGAATCCAAGCACAAAATAATACTGTATGATTCTGCTTAAATGAAGTATCAAGAATAGGCAAATTAATGAAGACAGAAAGCAGTATAGAGGTTACCAGAGGCTTGGGGGAGAAGGGAATGGGGATTTATTGTTTAACAGGTACAAGAGAGTTTGGGATGATGAAAAAGTTCTGGAAATAGATAGTGGTGATAGCTGTACAATACTGTGAATGTATTTAATGCCACGGAATGGTTAAAAGAACAAATTTAATGATACATATATTTTACCTCAATAAAAATTACTTCATGACAACCTTAGACACAAATTTCTTGGGGGAAAAAAATGCCTCCAGAGGGAAGTTCAAGAGTTGAACAATAGGAAACTTTATGAGGGTGGGGCAGGCACTTTACGGGGGGATAGGTTCCAGGACCAGCTATACTGCTTATAAGGGAATCTCTCTGGATTGGAATCCCAGGGTTTCAGGCCTAGGGTCGTATTATCAAGTTAACAGTCTGATCACTGCTACGAAGGGAAGTCCACTGAAAGTGGCAGATGTGGGAAGAGCACCTACTGAGGCAGACATGTAAAGGCTTGCCAGAATCTGTGAGAGACAGCCCAGGGAAATAGGACTCTGCAAAGAATGAGCACAACAGGAACAGCACCAGGGCTTAAAAGTCCAACTATTCCTCCCACACAAAGTGACTGTCCTCCCCTGCCAACCTGAGAGGCTAGGATGTTATGTTATAAACAGAGTTGGAAGGTCTCTTTACAGATCTTTCCTATGTCTAAAATAGCCTTGAAAATTACTTCCCTCATTTTCTCAGTGTCAATAACTCCCAGTATTCTTCTACAAAAGCTAAAAAGCATAAATGCTTAAAATAAAAGTCACACGTCAAAGTATTAAGATTAATAACATGGTCATTTCTTTTTCTGACACAACATTTTTAGAAAAGACATCTGTAATTGAGCTTAAAGACACCCAAGTAAAATTAAAATCTAGCCAGTGAGAGAATATAAACTAAAGATTATTAGAAAATAGTAATGAACATTATATGATGTCACTTAGTGTTCAAGAAAACATGGATGGTAACTAATTAATAATTTGTTATTTTTCCTGAGTCTGTGTTTTCTGATATTCAGGGAATATGGCATTTGCTTGGGCTGCTCTAGTCCTATGATTTTGAGACAGCAGACTAAATTTATATGCTGGAAGCTTGTTTAGGTAAGACAAAAGTAACTATAATAACTGAGATACCTCAGAGGCAATCCTTTAAATTTTTATATGAAACAATTATAGGAAAAAGTTCAGTGAAGTTTTTCCCCCTTAAAAAGTTTAATTACATAAGCAATACATACCCATTGTTAAAAGCTTAGAATTCACATAAAAGTATGAAGAAAAAAATAAACAATGCCCATTAAACCACATCGCCACTAATAACTCAACATTTTGATACACTTCCTTCTAATTCTCTGTCCATACTTTTACATCATATAATTCTCTGTTTTTTACTTAATACTGTAACACAGCCATTACCCCTCGTTACTGAAATATACTTACAAAACAATTTTAATGTCTTAAAATACTCAATTGTATGAAAGTACAATTTACAACATTTTTGTTTTAAAAACATGCAGTGATAAATGTATCTTTGGTCATAAATACTTTTTTTCCATTCCTTCTTTTTCTTTATGGTAGTTTCCAGAAGCGAAATTAGTAGGTCAATATATGACCATTATAAGGGCACCACGGCCATAGTTTTTAAAACTGGGATGCCAATTTACATCTCTTCAGTTAAGTTGAAGTTTCTATTATCAGTTATTAAGATTATTATATATTATTTCACAGCAGTTAAGATGAGAGTATTTAAGTTTTTGTTATTATGAATATGTCTTCCAAATGGATTTTGAAAAAAATGCTTTTGATCTTTTTAATGTCACCTCAAACCCATTTTCCTAAATTCTTTTATTAATTATAATGGCTTTCCTTGGGAAGTTTTAGTTATATCATCATTACGTCATGTAACACTCTTATTCTCACACTTCTAATAGTTATACCTTCTATGTTAAATATTAATGATAATTATACTGATCATGTTGTAACTGTAATGCTTCCAGAGTTTCATCATTAAAAATGTTTTATGTTGGTTTGAAAAAATATTTATTCATCTACAGACATAATGGTAACAAGAAAAAATGGATCAAGTTTCTACCTTCAAATTTTGTCAGAAAAAAATGGAGGACTAGTAAGGGCCAGTCAGCTAACAGCTCCCAGGGAAGAAGGTGAAGAGTGCAAGCAGCTGCCCATGTGCAGGCTAGACTGATTTGTGGCTTTCCTGAGTCATCCCTGGACTTGGAGCCAAGCACCTTGCTACTAGAGATCATTGGACCTGGGCACCGGAAGTGACCAGAGAGCAGCCAGAGCCGACTTGAGGGGTTCTGGGCAGGGTGTGGAGGGACGGCTGCAACATCTGCATGTCTGACCTGGTATCCGTGGGTCCCTTGTGCCTGGGAGGCAGCCTATACCCTGCCTGGTCCTGAACCCACCCTCCAGGTTCAGTTGGAAAGTCATCTGTATGGCCCCAACTTCAGAGCCCTGTCAGAACCTTTGCTTCTGGCTCCACCTCAGTTCTGGCTAGGGTGCTCACACACTGGGGTGCAGCAGGCTCTACTGATAGAGGCCTCAGGTAGCTGCTTCCACGGGCTCCGGGTGGGATAATGAGAGCTGCGTACTTGACGTATCTGACTTGTATATCTGCAGGATCCTTGTGCTCAAGAAACAGTATGTGGCCTGTTGACCTGAGCCTGACCTCCAGGCCCTAGCCGCCTCCAGCCTGCCTGGCCCTAACCCCACCCCTCCAGGTTGGGTTAAACCTGGAAACTGCTGCTGCCAGTGAGCTGGGCACCCGGCTCCCAGCCCCATGGGGGTGCCTCCCGCCCCACAGACCCGAGTAAAACAGCAGGTGCCATACTGCTTCTCAACCCTTCCGGCAACTTTGTCCTCGCCCAGGGGCTTCAACTCTTCAGCTTCCGTCCGACTTATCCCCCTACACACATTTCTCAACTGTGATCCAGACTGCAGGAGCACAAGGGTCCAGTGAGTCTCAGGGTGTTCTGCGTGACTCCAGAGCCTGGTCATTCTGGGCGGACTGCCTCCCAGAGAGAGGGTCCAAGAAGACCTGATTGATGGCTTTCCTCCACTGAGTCTCTTTTTCTCCTCTGCCCCTAACCCAGCCACAGATGCAGAGAGAGACAACTGAGCTGCCACACAGAGGCTCCCACAGGAAGTGGGGCTCAGACCTCTCTCCTTTTAGGGTCCTGTAGTGGACTGAGAGGTGCTTAGACTGGGAGCTCCCTGCCCACCATGCCTCCCCTTCTGCTTGCTGCCTGGCAGCCCCATTAGAGAAAGGCCCCAAGGCAGAGGGACATAAAACCACCTTGGGCACCCATGGGTAACATGGGACCAACATCCTTATATGGCATGGTCAGGGATTTATCTCTGGGGCCCTGGGGATGGCCCACAGACCAGATCCCATACACCCAGGCCTCAAGTACAGTACCTGGGAGCACAGAGGTGATATTTATGACTTAGTCTCAGGATGTGGAGGTGCCTGCAGGGGCAGATCATGGGGAGAGTGCAGTGTGGGTCCTAGCTGCAGCAGGCTGGTAGGGCACCCCCTCCTCCCATGGGAGGGCTGCACTCCCAGCTTAGGCCAGGATCCTGGGCAGGAAACCTACCTGCATGCATCACAGTTGTGGAGGAGCTTTATTGTCTTGAGGCCCTGCCTACCAGCAGAGGCCCAGGAGAAACCAAGGAATAGGGGAAAGCTGAAAAAAGTCAGGCCTGCTCCAGACTGCTGGATAGTGGGTCTCAGCCCAACTTCCACATGCATACTTTCTGGTTGAGTGGGGCCACTTCAGCCCCTCACGGGCAGCTTTGTCCAGAGGTAAAGAACAGACTTTTGACCCCTGCACATCCCTTGACAGCATTCGTGGAGCTTGAGGGCAGGCTAACCCAACCTAACCCTACCCATCCTCACTCCCCACCTGCCTCTGCTATGGTCGAAAATAAGAATACACCCGGAAGTTCCAGGGCCCTACCCACCAACTGGGGCACTAGAGTACTTCTCCTGAGGAACTAGAACTGGTTATGGGATCCAAAAGCAATACTACAGCTTGTTCCTGCCAGCAAATACCACCTACTGACAGAGATGTCAATTTGCATGCCATTTATAACACTTACCGACACAATCACAGAGGGTGTGGTTGATTCACACCCACAAGCACTACCTGCTGACTCAGAGATTAAACTGGTTGTGTCATTAACTAAACAAAAGAAGATCCAAAAGTAACAGCTGCTCCATATGAGAAGGAATCAGTGAAAGAACTCTGGGGTATGAAGAATCAGAGCAAAAGGTCACCCCCAAAAGGGAACACCAGCTTCTTAGCAACGGATACCAACCAAAAGCAGAATATTGAAATGACAGAAGAATAATTTCGAACATGGATTGCAAGGAAGTTTAATGAAATACAAGATAAAATAGAAACCCAACACAAAGAAACTACAAAAACAATACAGGAAACGAATGAAAAATTCACTAAAGAAATTAAATTACTAAAGAAAAATCAAACGAACTACTAGAAATGAAAAATTCATTCAAGGAACTACAAAACACAGTGGAAAGCCTTAAGAACAGATTAGATCAGACAGAAGAAAGAATCTCAGAGCTTGAAAACAACAACTTGCAATTAAAAAAGTCATAGAGATAGAGCAGAGAAATAAAAGGAATGAGCAAAGCCTACAACATATACCAGACTATGTAAAGAAGCCTAACATAATAATCATAGGCATCCCTGATGGTGAAAAAGAAAACACACAAGGGTTGGATAATTTATTTGAGGGTATAACTGACGAAAATTTCCCTGGACTTACTAGAAATCTAGATATCCAGATACAAGAAGCTCAAAGAACTCCTAAGAGATTCATCACAAAGAGGCAAACACCACAACACACAGTCATTAGACTGGCCAAAATAAACATGAAAGAGGCCATTCTATGAGCCGTCAGGCAAAAGCAGCAGGTAACAATAGAAAGGAAAACCCATTAGACTAATTTCAGACTTCTCAACTGAGACCTTACAAGGCAAAAGGGATTGGGGTCCCATTCTTAGTCTTCTCAAACAGAATAATGCACAGTTTAGAATTCTGTGTCCTGAAAAACTAAGTTTCATACATACAGGGGAAATAACAGCATTCTCAGACAAGCAAACACTGAGGGAATTTTTTAAGACAAAACCTGCCCTGCAAGAAGTACTCAGAGCTGTATTTCATGGACCATCACAATAAACACTAACAAGTGTAAAATTACCCAAAAGCTAAAGATCAAAGGCCAGCTACCACAATGACTCAAGAGATAAAACAAAGCAACAAAGTTCTACTCAACAGGATGAGCAGACATCTACCCTACTAGTCCACTTATCAATTATTTTAATAAATGTCAATGGCTTGAAGGGCCCACTGAGGAGATATAAGTTGGCTAAATGGATAAATATACATAAGCCAAGTAAATGGTATCTTCAGTAAACACATCTAACCACAAAGACTCATTAAGACTCAAGGTGAAAGGATGGAAAACAATACTCCATGCTAATGGAAACTAAAAAAAACTGGAGTAGCAGTTCTCATATCAGATAAGTTAGTTTTCAAATCAACAAAAATAATGAAAGACAAAAATGGTCATTATATAATGGTACAGGGAACAATTCAAGAAAACATAGCAATTCTAAATACTTATGCACCCAATATACATAAAGCAAATCTTACTTCATCTAAACAAAATGATAAACAGCAGCACTGTAACAGCCAGGGACTTCAACACCCCTTTGACAGGACAGGACAGATCCTCCAAACATAAAATAAAAAACAAATAAACAATGGGTTTAAACAGAACTCTAGAACACATGGGCCTAATAGACATTTACATAACATTCTACCATTGAATATATGTTTTTCTCATCAGCTAAGGGGACATTCTCTAAGATTGACCACATCCCAGGTCCCAAAATATGTCTCAACAAGTTTGAAAAAACAGAAATTATTCCAAGCATCTTCTCAGACCACAAGTGGAATAAAATGAGAAATCGACTCCAACACAACCACGCAGCTATACATAAAGTCATGGAAACAAAACAACCTATTCCTAAATGATATTCAGGTCAAGAAGAAATTAAGATGAAAATCAAAAGATTCTTTGAACTTAATGATAAAAGAAACACAAGCTATCAAAATCAGTGGGACACAGCTAAAGCAGCCCTGAGGTGAAAATTTACAGCCATAAATGTCCACATTCATAAGACAGAAAGATCACAAATCAACAATCTAATGAATCAACTCAAAGAACCCAAAAAGGAAGAGCAAACCAACCTCAATCCCAGCAGAAAAGAAATAACTAAGATTAAAGCAGAACTAAATGAAATTGATAACAAAAGAACTATACAACAGATTAATGAAACAAAAGGTTGGTTCTCTGAAAAGATAAACAAAATTGACAGGCCTCTTGCTAGATCAACCAGAACCACAAAGAAAGGACTCTAATAAGCGCAATCAGGAATGAAAAAAAAGAAATTATAACTGATACCACGGAAATACAAAATATCATCTTTGAATACTATAAAAATCTCTGTGCACATAAACATGAAAACGTGGAGGAAATGGAAAAATTCTTAGAAACACACAGCCTCTCTAGGCTCAATGAGGAAGAAACAGAATTCCTGAACAGACCAATATCAAGAACTGAAATTGAAGTACTAACAAAAAGCCTTCCTAAAAAAGAGTCCCAGACAAGATAGTTGTACACTTCAGTTCTACCAGACCTATAATAAGAACTGGTGCCTATCCTGCAGAAATTACTCCACAACATTGAGAAGGAAGGAATCCTCCCCAA
This sequence comes from Lepilemur ruficaudatus, assembly GCA_963574885.1. NCBI lineage: Eukaryota > Metazoa > Chordata > Mammalia > Primates > Lepilemuridae > Lepilemur > Lepilemur ruficaudatus. Next base: position 42,539 of record CAUYRT010029528.1, read on the forward strand.
CACATTTCACAAAGCCAACATCTTCCTGATACCAAAGCCAGGAAAGAATTTAACACAAAAAGAAAACGATAGGCCAATATCCCTTATGAATACAGATGCAAAAATTCTCAATAAAATCCTAGCAAATAAAATTGAGCTGCTCATTAAAAAAGTAACCAATTATGGCCAAGTGCACTTCATCCCAGAGATGCAGGAATGGTTCAATATATGCAAATTCATAAATGTAATTTACCACATAAACAGAAGTAAAAACAAAGATCATGTGATCCTCTCATTAGACACAGAAAAAAGCATTTAAAAAAATTCAGCAACTCTGAAGAGTTCTCAATAGGGGAAAGGAATTCCTCGAAAACTGATTCATGTGATTGACTGTACACCTCGGTAAATTCACTGAAAATCATTTAATTGTGCACTTAAAATGGAGTGTTGGTTGTACGTAGATACAGTTGGAGCACTATGTGTGTGCTCTATGGACTACTGTGACAGAGAGGATTTTTGAATGTGGCAAGATGGGTCAACTTGAGTGGTGATATGTTTTGGGAGGTCAGCTCACTGCAAATTGTGACTGTAAACATTGTACTGTAAATGCTTTGTAGTTTTCCCCCAATTTAAAAAAAAAAAAAAAAAGAATAAGTGAAGTGAATGAGCCTGCCACTTCAAAGAAAAAAAACACAGAGAGAATGGGAGAGGCTTGAGGGGCAAGATGGAGGACTAGAAGCAGCCCACTCATCACCCTCAAGGAGAGGATTGAAAGTTAAAGGTAGATGCCTACCTGTGAATGGGCATTCATGGAAGGAGCATTGTGAATCATTGGAGAAGCAACATGGGACATTCAGAGTGAAGGAGAAGGTAACAGAACTTAAAGAACTTCCAGGTTAGGTCACAAAAACACCATCTAGGAACTTCCCACATATCAATAAAAGACTTGCGCAGACTTGAGGTAAAGGAATAAAAATATATATATTCCATGCAAATGTGCAAAAGTGAGCAGATGTAGCCATTATCATATCAGATAAAACAGACTTTAAATCAACAGTGGTAAAAAAGAGATATATTTCTATTATATAATGGAAAAGGGAGCAATTCAACAAAAAGACATAAAACACTAAATATATATGCACCAACACAGGAGTTCCCAGATTCATAAAACAAATTCTACTAGATCTAAGCAAAGAAATAAACAGTAGCACAATAATTTCTGGGGACTTCAACACTCCACTGACAGAGCTATACAGATCTTTGAAACAGAAAATCAATTTTAAAAAACATTAGACTTAAATAGGGCTCTAGAGCAAACGTACCTAACAGACATTTACAGAACATTCTACTCAAAACTACTGAATTTACATTCTCCTTGGCACATGGGACATTCTCCAAGATTGACCACATCTTAGGACACAAAACAAGCCTCATCAAATTAAAAAAAAATAGAAATCATACCATATATCCTCTCAGACCATGGTGGAATAAAACTAGAAATTAATTTCAAGAGAAACACTCAAATCTACACAAAGTGATAGAAATTAAACAATCTGCTGCCAAACAATCCTTGGGTCAATGATGAAATTAAGATGTAAACCAAAAGATTCCTTGAACTGATTACAAAGGGGACATATGCTATTGAAATCAATAAAAGCAGTCCCAATGGGAAAGTTCATAGCCTTTAATGCCTACATAAAAAAGACTGAAAGATCACAAATTAACAACCTAATGTTATATCTCAAGGAAGTAGAAAAAGAACAGCAAACCAAACCCAAAGCCATAGAAGAAAAAAAATAACAAAGATCAGAGCAAACCTAAACAAAATGGAAAAAATACAAAGGACCAACAAAACAAAAAGTTATTTCTCTGAAAAGTTATTTAAAATTGACAGACTACTGCCCAGAATAACCAGAAATAGAAGAGAAAGAACTCAAATGAGATTAATCTGATATGGAAAAGGAGATATTACAACTGATACCACAGAAATACAAAATAGCATCTGTGAATAGTATGAAAACTTTTATGCACAAAAACTAGAAAACGTAGAGAAAATGGATAAATTCCTGGAAACACACAACCTCCCAAGACTCAATCAAGAAGAAATAGAAATCCTGAACAGATCAATAATGAGCAGTAAGATTGAAGCAGTAATAAAAAACCTCCCAACAACAACAACAAAAACCCTGGACAAGACAGATTCACAGCCAAATGCTACCAGACTTGCAAAGAACTGGTACCTATCCAACAGAAATTATTCCATAACATTGTGAAGGAAGGAATCCTCCCTAAATCATTCTATGAAGCCAGTACCACCTTTATGTCAAAGTCAGGAAAGGACACAACAAAAAAATGAAACTACAGACCAATATGTCTGATAAACATTGATACAAAAATCCTCAACAAAATACTAGCAAACCAAATTCAACAGCACATCCAGAAAATAATTTATCATGACCAAGTGGGCTTCATCATAGGGATAGAATGATGGTTTAAACGTGATTTATCACATAAACAAAAGCAAAAACGAAGACTATATGATTATCTCAATAGATTTAGAACCACATTCGACAAACTCCAGCATCTTCTCATGATAAAAACCCTCAACAAGGGTTTCAAGATTTGTTCTTAGGATTGCTTAGGATTAGTTTTTCTAGATCTATGAAATATGATATTGATATTTTGATGGTGATTACATTGAATTTGCAAATGACTTTAGGCAGTATGGGCATTTCTTAAAGGTTAGTTGATAAAACTTAAACTATATTAATGGACTTCACCTGTCACATTAAAATCCATTGACCTACCTTAAATGTTAAATGGAGCTTTTAGCCATACATAACTTTGTAACATCATGCATTGGTCATTCATTAAGAGAATGTTTGTTCATGAAGTTATATAACTCTTCCTCAAATGTTAATATCACAAAACTTACATATGTTAATATCACCAAAAATATCATAAGAAAAGCCTTTAGGTATCTGGAAGGTGTCAAAGTCATGATGGCAGAGACAAATTTTCCAGAATTCTAACTATTCTCTGAAAGCTCAGATATTTTTCATTGGCAATAAATATGGTCAGCTATTGTCTTGTCTTTTCACTCCCCTCTCCCCTTAGCACCTCTCCTCTCCCTTTCCCTCCCCTCTTCTCCTGTCCTCTGCTCTCTTTTCCTCTCTTCTCCATTTCTTCCACCCTCCCTCTCTCCCTCTTCCTCACTCCTCCTCTTTTTTTTGGCTTATAAACAGACATTTATTTCTTTATTTAAAATTTTATTTATTTTTTTAATTTCAAAATATTAAGGGGGTACAATATTTTGGTTACATGAATACATTGCATAATGCTTAAGTCAGGGTTTTAGTGTGCCCATCACTCAAATAGTTTTCATTATACCCAATAGGTAAGTTTTTGCCCCTCACTCCTTCCCCCTCTCCCTTCCTCTTGGATTCCAATGACCTTTACATCTCTTTATGTCTATGTGTGCCCATTGATTAGCTCCCAATTATTAAAGAGTACATATAGTGTTTGTTTTTACATTCCTGAAATACTTTACTTAGGATAATGGTCTCCAGTTGCTCCATCCAAGTTGCTATAAAAGACATTAACTCATTTCTTTTTATGGTTGAGTAGTACTCCATGGTGTGTGTGTATATATACACACACCTACATATATACCACGTTTTGTTAATCCATTCATTAATTGCTGGGCACTTGGATTGATTTCACATCTTTGAAATTGTGAATTATGCTATGATAAACAGTAAAGTGCAGCTGTCTTTTTGATAAAATGACTTCTTTTCCTTCGGGTAGATATCCAGTAATAAGATTGCTCGATCAAATAGTAAGTTTACATTTATTTCTTTGAGGAAGAAATACTGTTTTCCATGGAGGTTATACTAATTTGCACTTCCACCAATAGTCCTTTTCCTCTGCATTGATGCCAGTATTTATTATTTTTTGACTTTTCAATAATGGCCATTCTGACAGGGTAAAGTGGTAGCTCACTGTGGTTTTAATTTGCATATCCCTGATGATTGATGATGTTGAACATTTTTCAAGTCCTACTATTTGTTTTGAAAAATTTGGTCATTTTCATGGAAAATCTTATTCATGTAAATATGTAAATATTTTAAAACATTTCTCAGTTTTAATTTCTAAAGTTATAAATGTTGACAGATAGAAACCACAAAAAAAGAGTCTTCTTGTGGTCCTCAATGTATTAAGAATGTAAAGAGTTCCTAAGACCAAAGAGTTAGAGAACCATTGCTTAAGGCCTTTCTACTGAAACTAGGGACATAGATTTCCTAGAAGCACATGGATCTATCTCTGTTGCACAGGTAGATATTGAAATGCATGTAGAGTTCTGTTAGCAAAGAAAAAGGAAGTATCTGATATGATACAGCAGAAACTTTCACCTTGCTCCAGTGGGCTCTGTAACATTTGGGTCATTGATAAGAATGGCTTTGTGGTATGGCAGCTCTCATCCTCTCTGATTTCAGTGCTCTGCGACTGTACTTCCTGCCTCCATCTGATAACTGTGTTCTCTCTGCCATGACTAGTCCTTCTACCTTTTCTGGCTCTATAGTCTAATTTTTGGGGGAGAATATGGGTATGCCTTGAGTTAGGGGTTGAGTTATTCTTCCCCACTAGGGTCTGGCCTTATCAGGCTGTGATCACAGATGGTGTTTCTTGGGCTCAGTGCAGCCAGGGTGGAGAAATATAGGAATAAGGAACTAAGAAATCTTCATAAACACCTTCCTAGGTCACCATCGGGCATCAGTGGCTTTAAACTTTATAGATAGCAGAAGCGTAGGAGCAGTAAACTGCTTGGAGAGGAGAGTCTATGGGACTTGTTTTGAAACTACATTTGCAGAGCAAGCATGCAGTTGCTGATGTTGTTAATCCATTCTATACATTACAGATAAATTAAAACAACAAAGTTTAGTAAAGATGCTATTATTCATACATTACTTCAGATGCAGAAGATGGCAACTGTCCATCTCAAATAATAGGCCTTCAAGGAGTGACCTTGGGTAGGGCCATTATGGAAATTTAAAAGCAGGGAGGTTGGCCGGGCGCGGTGGCTCACGCCTGTAATCCTAGCACTCTGGGAGGCTGAGGCGGGTGGATCGCTCAAGGTCAGGAGCTCGAAACCAGCTTGAGCAAGAGCGAGACCTCGTCTCTACTATAAATAGAAAGAAATTAATTGGCCAACTAAAAATATATAGAAAAAAAATTAGCCAGACATGGTGGCACATGCCTGTAGTCCCAGCTACTTGGGAGGCTGAGGCAGGAGGATTGCCTGAGCCCAGGAGTGTGAGGCTGCTGTGAGCTAGGCTGGAGCCACAGCACTCACTCTAGCCCGGGCAACAGAGTGAGACTCTGTCTCAAAAAAAAAAAAAAAAAAAAAAGCAGGGAGGTTAAAAGAGTACTGACTCTATTCCTCACACTACTCTGTTGAAGAAGATGAGGAGGAAAAGCAATGAACCAGGGAATAAGGTACAAAATCCACTAATAAATCAGGCACACTGAATAGATAATAATACTCAGAGTAACATGGGTTAAAATACACAGTTCCTGCTCCTTTTGGTACTTAAAAAGTAGGTAAAGTGTGCAGTTGCCAGGGGAAAAGGAATGATCTTTGGCTGGAGACTTAGCTAAAAAACTAAAAATAAAATTGGGGGCTGCTTTCGAGATTCTGCACATTTAATAGAGTCCTAGCAAGTATTGAGATGCTGATGACAGAAATAATAGCATCACAAGACTGTGTATTTGCTTTAGAAAAGGATTAAGGAACAGGGTTTGGGGTCTGGGAAAGATATTACGCTGCTGCTGCCTGAGTTTGCTCATGGGTTATCAGTGTCAATATAAAAGTCACCCCCACCTAATATTTGATACATTTATTATATAAGTTCATTAGTTAACCTGCCTAATACAATATTGTGCTATTTTCGTATGTTTCAAATATTTCCAAGAGTTTCCTGGGTAGACTTTGGAGAGTGGTGTGACATCCAACAATATCCCATGAAATTGATTTTCTGGGGAAACTCGTTATAAATCTCATGGATAAATGAGCTACAAGTGGGTAATGTAACAACAATTATACCTCATGTTTGTGTAGGATTTAACTCTATAAAAGCATCCCTATTCTCTGTCATCCTCATAGCATCTAGCATAGTGCTGGCATTGCCTCACATTATCCTCAAGACAAATTTACAAGATATACTTTTATCTCCATTTAACATATGGGGAGATGTGACTTATCCAGTTTTAAACAATTTGTCCCAAATCCATGAAAAAGTAGGGACAAAAACATAATTTGAGACCAAACATTCTAAATTCTAGTTTTTTGTTCTTCCATGAAATCACAACTGCAAACCAGTTTGGCTACATCTGAAAATGTGAATGTAGCTTCCAAAGTTGTCTGACTTGCTCACTTCATGACATGAGAGAGGGAAAGGTTTCTTTCTAAAGAGGATCTAACAATTCACATTTCCTCAAGCAGTACTTGAATGCATCCCTTTCCTTGTGATACCATGAGTAAGTATTATCATCTTTTAGAATTTGTCAATCTGATGATTATAAATTAATATCTTACATTAATTTGCATTTCCCTGGCCACGAGAGAAGTAGAGAAACTTTTCTTATATTTGTTGGCTGTTAGATTTACAGGGTTTGATCCTTTCCACATATTCTATTTCAGACTGAGATAGAAATTTTTTATTACAAGCCATCTCATTTTAAAAGTTAAGTAGGAGGTTATTTGTAAGTTGGACATGAACAATATTGAGAGCAGGGAGGTAGGAGTTGGGAATGTTGTTCTAGGGGGACTAGTTAGGAGGGCTAATTAGGGCAACCAGCTGAGAAAGAAAATACATCATTGCGGAGCTTCTTCTTTGATTATATTCACTCACCATTTTATTTTCTCAGCAACTCTGAGAAGTTGGTATTATTATTGCCATTTTTACATAGAAGGAACCTGAAGCTTGGAGTTCCTTAGGAGCTTCTCAGAGTCACTCCCGATTTGAAACTGGAACTGTGTGTGCCACAGCTCATGTTCCACCACCAGTCCACACTCACAATTTTAACAGTGTGTAGTAGCACACACTTCACATAAGCTTCATGAACATCTCATGCTTCCTCTGCAGGGCTCAGGAGAGTGGGTCTTGAACATAAGGGTGATAACAGCCAGAGCCAAAGAGATAGTCCAGTATGTCACCGGATAGGAAAGGATTTATCTGCCCATTGCATCAGACTGCCACAATTTTAGAAACCCCACCATTGAATGGGGCCTTTCTTGGGAAACTGTTATATTGCCAAAACTCTTCTTTAAAGAGCAATAGCTTAGGTGTTGGTGTTTGCAGAATTGATTTTTGTAGGTTCAGTTTATTTTAGTCTGAGATGTGTTATCCTTCTTCTGTCTTGTGCCACCTTGTGATCTCTTATTTAATAAACCTGACAATAGTCATAGTGGTATAGTGGTTATAGTAATAATGACAGTAGTTATTATAATTATAATAGCAGGGCTAACCCTAATTCTGTTTACGCCAGATTTTATTAGCCATAATTGTTATTATAGCAGTGTTTCTGAGGTGCTAGGCACTTTTCCATGTGCTTTTACAAGAATTGTCCCATTTAAATGTAAGTGTTGGTAAAGTCCCATGTATTAGTCATTCCAAACCCAAGGTAAAGGAGGATATATCTGGTATGTTTAAACTACCCCCTGTCCTGTCCACTTGAGACTTTAACCCCTCAAGCTTTCTGTCCTCCGCTGTGGGTCACTGTTAGGTGATCTCACTAATGGCTGGTCTCCACTTGCCAAGTGGAGAAAGACAGTGACACTTGAGAAGAGCCTGCTGTAAGTAGGTTGCTTGCATACGTTATCTTGGAAAACCTCATGTTCTGTTCATCAATCTTCGCACCATAGGGAGGCTAAGAAATGAAACGTGCTTGGCTCCAGCTCCCAGCACTTGCATTAGGAAATTATTGTCTGGCTGCTTAGAAGTCCATCTGTTCCTGCTGGGTATTATTGCACTGGGAAGTCTAAGCCCGGTAAGTCATACGCAGCCAAAAGACCCAGATTTGCTATGACAGAGGTGACTAGGATTTTACATAGGAAACAGGCTGAAGGAATAGATGACTTTCTAGAGCTCTTATTTTTGTCGCCCAGATAACCTACGGCACATTGAAAAGAGAGAATGCACAATCTACAAAGAATTGCTTTTTTACAGCTCATATATTTCTACAGTGAAGTGCAGCTACAGGTTTTTACACTCCGCTTTCAGGCATTAAGAAGGGAAATTGGGACTTTTAGTAGAATAGTTAATGATATAAGTTTTTAATTATTTAGCATGTCTTCCTGAACTGGGGAAGACACAGAACTGCACTCTGGGTCTTCTCTTTTTGTGAGGCAGACTAGAGCCTATGCATTCTTTTGCCCACAGATGAACCACTCATCTTGGGAGACAAAGTGGAAACTAGGGAAGAACTCCCTACTGGGAATTCTTCTCCAGGCTCCTCTAGTGATTTGCTGTCTGGTGTTCAGTAAGTGTCTTAAATTTTCTGGAAGCTGGAAGCCATAAAGACACTGTAAAGTGCCATTAACCTTCAGAATCAACTGTTTAGTTTTTCCCTCGATGTGGCAGTTCTATTTCACTTGCCCTTATTTGATCACCTTCATTGATTACTGAAGATATGCTTTCCCAATATCTTCCATACAGCAACATTCTCCTTATCCTCAGCTAGGGGTTCACACTGTGTCCCACTTCTTTACTAGAGTATAGGTACTCAAGCTCTGCCTTCAGCACATGGTAGCAACAGGTCAGAAACAACCTCTTGTCCCTATTTTCATTAGCTATCCTGTGATGCCCTTAGGCTCTAGGGTGCTTCAGCATTATGTAAAACACGGACTGGAAAATCAGCAGGTGGCACACTAAAGTGCAGAAACAGTTGGTATCCGACTGCAGAGCAGCAGTCTGCCCAGGCAAGTTGTTGCTGGAAAAGTAGTGCTGAGATTGGTCCTCTAATCTAGGCACGGTGTGGGCACTGATGCACTGCTCACCTGAGCTGTTCATTTCCCTGGTCAATGAAAGGGGATCTACCAGGAACTGACCAATTCCAGAGTTCTCAAGTAATGATTCTCTTGGTGCCAGCTAATTTACAGGCTCAGAGTCCCAACATTTTTCCTACACCCTGTTTCTCCTTCAGAGTTTCCACTCTATACCTTTGAAGATGGGACCAAGAGTTCAAAAGGGAAGATTCTGTCTGCCATCCAGGACCTCACAAGTTCCAGAGACCTTCCAAACACAAAGGGGGCTGGGTGTAGACCTTCTCTGAAGCAAAGGTGAATAACCACTTCTCTCAGCCATCCACACCAAAGTAGCATTTTCACTTTGGGCAAACCACACACGTCTCTTTGAGTGTTGGGAAGTAGGACCTTCTCACTAGATTGTGGTGAGAATTGAATGAGACGATGCTAAGCACTGAGAATGACAGAAGCGATTTATGAATGCTTTATAAATGGTAAAATTGTGGCACCAATAATGTGTCATTGCTGTTATTCTTAACAATAACTATTTTATTTATTCTTAAATGCAAGTTTTGATGAGTGTCCCCATGTAATTAATTTTTAGACCTATAGTTGAGTGATTCTCAGCACTTTTGGAAATACCCAAAACATAAGACAAGAATTCTCAACCAAAGGACATTAAACAGCTCAATTAACAGAAACTATTAATATTACACATATATGGGTGGCGGTGTATGTGTCAAACATTGAGTGGGCAGATGGCATATAGATATTAAATTCAGGGCCAGTCTTGGTCTGAAAACCCATCTCCCTTATACCAAACCCTTGTTAGAATCGTCCTTTCCTCAAATATCTGTGCAAGTTCCCCAGGTGCCTTTGCTTCCATCTTCAGCTTAAGAAAATTTTCTGCAACACTATTAAAGATGCTAAACCTTGGAAGCAGGCAGAAGTTAATTCCCGTTTAGCTGGGCCTCCAGAAAATGGTTATTTCTTCTCTGGAGCCCACTTCTACCCGAGTCCTGCGCCTGTGCCACCTTCCAGCTTTCAACCACTTCACTCCCCTCTGCCCCTTGAAACGCTGGTGGCAGCTACTGCATATTCAGTTACTCCCTCCCCAAGACCCTCTCTAAATTTTCCAGAGAGAGGGGAATTATTCCTTTTTTTTTTTTTGGAATTTGAAATTATTTTTCATTTTTGTATTACAAATTCTGCCTCAATAGAGGGTTACTATCTGTCCCCAGTTGGGGTTTTCAATGGCCCTCACTGGCCACTGAATTCCCACACCCTTCATTGTAATCATATTGCAAAATAAACAGCATGAGTATACCAAGGTGGACCCATAGCTGGAAGAATCTAATGCTGCCTCCAAAAATACATGGGTTACTCCCCAAAAGTTGTGTTTTAAGAATCCGACTTATGAACTATGTGAGCTACATAAGCAGAAACATTTCCTGAGAGAAATTACCATACCATGGTTTTATTTTTCCCTGAGACACAAAGCATGAGAAATAATGTAATTTAATACAATATAATGCAAAGAATAGGCCATTACTCACATGAAACAGCACATTGCTTAGCAGCTGACAAGAATTACTAGGAAACTTCCTGTAACAGCAATCTACACGAGCAATAACTAAAGAATATAGCTCTCTCTTTCTCTCACCAGATGGTCAATACACACTATTTCAGCTACATAGGATAATTCAGAATCACAGAAGAAGAGCATTTAATACAATCCATCATCAGCGCTTCTCAGACTTCAGTCTGCATAAGAATCACTGAAAAATCTTGTTAAAAATTCAGATCCCCACACTGCAGTGCCAGAGATGCTGGGCAGGTAAAGAGTCAGGTAAAGACCAAAAAAATGCATGTTTCATGAATACCCCAGGGAATTGGGATGCAGTTGGTCCATAGGCCATGTTTTAACATTACTTCTATACTGTAGGTGAAAAAATGGAAATGTAGAAATAGAAATCAGTGTATACAAGGTCAAAGACTCACTTATCAGCAGAGCCAGGACAAGAAATAATAATAATGTGTTAAATGTTTTATGGATGATTAGAAACAAGTCTTCTGCCTTCCATGCAGGAAAGAGTCCCACCAGTAGGTTGCCTTTTCCTTCCTTACCTATCTTTCTCCATCTTGCAGATATCTTTAGCATACTGATTGAGCATCTACTATGGTTAAAACACCAAGAGTAAAATGTTTAAGGACAAAGATCTGGTCTCTTCCCTCAAAGAGCTTATAGTATAGCAGATTAACTATTTACAGAAATTAGAAAGAATATAGAATTTTTAAAAAGAGAGAAAGAAATGATTTGGTTAAAGAAAGAAGTTCTTATGTATCCACTCAATATTTTAGGAGTTAATGTAATAAGAATAAGGAAAGGCATTTCAAATAATCACTTATCCATTTGTTCCTTTATTCTGCAAATGTGTATTCAATATTTTTTACGTGCCAAATACTATGCTAAGCATTGTGGAGACATCAAGAAGTTTCTGACTTCTTGGAGGGTAATTTCTAGTGATATGAGAAACAGATAACTAGCAATTAAACCACATAACCAAACAACATAATTACATCCTAAGAAAAGTGCTCCAAAGGAAATAAATAGGGCACTGCAATAGGGTAAGAGGAGGAAGGAGAAGAGGGTAGTTTTAATATCATGGCCAGAGAAAGCACTTTGGGGAAATGACATTTTATCTTATACCTAAAAACTGCACAGGAAGCCACCATGCAAAGAGCTGGGAATAATATCCTAGGTAAAGGGAATAACAAGTGCAAAAGCACAGAGATGAGTATGAGCGTGTCATGTTAAAAGAACAGAAGAAAGACCATTTGAGATTTAATTGAGGTGTAGGTAGAGAAAAGGAAAATGGTATGACATGAAGTCTGAGATGCAGCCAGGAGCCAGAGATTTGGGGATCCTGTAGGCCACGGTAAGGAATTTGAATTTCATATCACATGCGATAATGAGCCATTAAAAGTAGGAAAATTAGACTATTTAATTTGCATTTTTAAAACTCACTGGATAACGCATGCAGAATGAATTGAAGAGGAAGATGGACATAAGGAGGAAAGCAAGAGACTACTACTGTGGTTCCACGATGCTTCAGGCTCAAAGTGTGAGAAAGACCATTAACCAGAAACAAAGAAGAGAGATATGGGTGTATGTCAGGGACACCTGTAATCATTTTGAGTAGGTTTGACTATGTGCGCATGTTCTCTTGGCGATAGAAGTCAGCACAGGCTGCTCAGCCTGGCCTTCCAAGCCATCATTCCCATGGCCCAGCCCATATCATCAGACTTTTCTTGCTACCTGGGACCAACCAAATTGGAATGTCTGCTCTTCGCTAATTATTCTTTCTGTGTCCAGAACTCTGCTTGTGCACATTTAATACCTTCTATCTTAGTTTGATCCTGCCCAAACTCTCTTTCTCTAAATTTCAGATCTTTACAAATGTTTCTTCCATCGTTAAATCATTTCTCTCAATCAGATAACAATCTGTTCCTCCTTGGAAATGCGTTTCATTTCACATAGTTATGCTGAACATTTATTGCGATTGATTTTTATAACTCTTCTTCCTTATTAAACTGCTTAAAGAAGGAATAAAGTCTTACCCATGTTTTTACCCATGGTACTCTGCATAAGGCTTCAGAACAGAGCACAAGGAGTTCCACGACCTGACCTGGATTTCACTCTACAGCATCATTTCTCAAACTCTCCCACCACCTGCACACATGCTGTTTCAACTTGCAGTTCCATAGAACAACTGCTGTGTTACGGCCCATGACTTCATTCTCGCTCTACTATATGCCTTGTGTGCTTTTTAATGCCTCTTTGTCTTTCAAGCCTTAGCCAAGGGTCAACCTCTTTATGAAGTATTTCATGGCACCCTCTCCAGGTGCCACTCTTCAAGTAGAACTAACAGCTCCGTGTTAGATGCTCTCTTCCACACTATATAAATTTAAAATACAACATTCTACACATACAATTTAATAGAAAATACTCAATATCTTGCAGGACATTACTAATATATAAAAATAAGTAAATATAAAAGTATAAAAGTTATAAAGTGACAATGACAAGGAGAACAAGAAAGGAGACAATAGACAACAAACAACAAATTTCTAGAAGGTGGAAATGCCTGAGTTAGCAGAGCAGAGAAAGTTGACTCTCAAAATGGCTGGATCCCCAACTAATCATTTCTAGAAATCAGTGATACTTACCAGTTTAAAATCCCTGCATATGCACAGCAACAAACATCACACTAGCTTTGTGTGTGTGCTCATGTGTGCATACATGCATCTCACTCTTAAACATGCACATATGCACAGACGAAATGCTTGCAAAAAGCCTCTAACAAGGAGAAAGGGAATTCAGAAGCTATAGAGGAAGATAGCAGTGGGAAATAGCTCCAAAACTATAATTAATTTTTCCAGAGGAAAAAAAAAATGCTGTAAGAAGTAACAATCATAGAATTTCAAAAGGAGCTCTTTGAAATTACAAACATGTGAGGACAGGAATACACACATATACTTACATGCACACATTTGAAGATATGATTAAGATGATCTCAAGGATCTCTCACAGAAAGTAGAACAAAATGAAAAAGAGATAAAAATGTTATTTTTTTTTAAAGATAAGAAAATTAGGGGATGAATCTGGGAAGTTCAAATACCAGAAAGAAAGTCTAGGAAAAATGAAGAATAGAACAATATCAAAGAAATAATATATGAAACATTCTCAGAATGTATATTTCTAGAAAGAAGGTATCCATTGAAGGCCCAGCTTACTGATTGAAAAATCCTTCCTATGGCACAAAACTTTCAGAAACTCTAGAATTCTGGGATTAAAGAGAAGATCTGAAAAAGTCCACGAGAAGAAAAATATTTGGGGTTAAATGAGGGTTAAATATTGGAGCTCTCTATATCAAGGGATAATCTGGTAAATTTTCTTTAAATCAAGAAATATCAGTATAAATATACTAACTGCATAGAAATCATTTAAAATCAGCTGAAAGAACATGAAAAAGGTTGCCTCTAGGGAGCAGGAAAAGGGTAAAGAGAGGTAGGTAGGAAAAAAAAGGAGTAACAAGCATGTTTTAGTACTCTCTCCAAAAACATTTAAATGGATCATTGATTTATGAACTGTTCAGACATTCTTCTGCTACTTTCCACTAGATACATGAGAGGGCAACAGTGTATAGAACAATGTGTTTAAATGCTTGGAGAACAGTACACTTTGCATAATGGTGATTTGTTGCTGAAAGTACCTCCAAAAAATAATGATTTTGAGGATGTTTGGGCAGTTTTTATGTAGTTTAGAGCCAGCAAGTCTTTTTGGGGACAGATCAATTTTTCCTTATTCAAAGACTTAAAAAATTGTGCTCTTTATTCAGATCACAAATTGTGATTAGCCAAAATGTGCTCATTCATTCAGTACTGAGTAGCTACTGTGTATCAGGCAAGAACAATGGGAAACCTTTTAAGGATTTTAAACAGAGTAGTGATAGGATGATATTAGCATTTTAGAAGATCCTAGGATTGTTATATGGACTGGACAGAATAAAGAATAGATCATGAAGGTTGATTGGAAAGCACTGCATTAGTTCAATTAAGAGCTGGTGGTGGACAAAACTAGGGCGGTGGCAGTGGAGATGCAGAGAAGCATACTCAACTTGAGATATATTTTGGAGGTGATACCAATATTTTTGGTGATTAATTGGATTTCAGGGTTGATGGAAGGAAGTAGGGAGAATAATTTCCAGTTTGGGGGCTGCTAAGCAACCAGGTATGTGGTGTTGCTGTTAATTGAGATGGTCAACACTAGTATTATTGTCCAAACATAGGAATCTTTTTACGCCTCTTCCTCAGCACAACTGGGTTTTCAGTCAGCCGATCAGTGAAGCACTTAGGAACTTCGAAGAACATCAAGCTTCATTTCTTGACATCTTGATTTTGATCCTAACGAGAGCACACAGGAAAGTCTCTTTCTGCTTCTACTGAAACAGCCCTTAACCAAATAAAGCCAGGGTTTGGGGCCAGGATTTTTTGTAGTGAAAACTAAAAGCTGTTCTTTTAGTTTTATTGTTTTCTGAGGACTGTAGGACAGTATTCTATGTCTTCTCATTCTAATTATGGCCCTACCAGGCTGGCTGAGTGTCTCACTCTGCTTCACAGTCCCAGGACATACCCCCACTGCTCAGGTGACACCAACCAGAGCCAACCCAGGGCTCACCCCTCTGAGCAGTATGGAAAATGCACAGATTTCCTTTGGATCCTTATTTAGAAATAGTGTGTTTTGTGGTCAGAAAGACAGAGAATACACAATCTGTACATGGTCGGATGGATAGAATTGGAATATTCAGTCAATTGGAACCACAGGAACCACAGGACTCCACAAGAGCAAAAATACAGATGTACTTGCTTTGTGACTTATGGAATTGTCTTATTTGGCCAGAGAATAACTAGATATTTTGATCATACTTAGTTTCACTAATTCTTGTCAAACAAAGGCTTCCAGATGAAACTCAAACTTGAATCTAGTCTCTTTTGTGAAGACACAGATGACCAAAATGGTTGCAAAGGGACCACAGGGTTGGACAGGAGTGATGTGGGGTGAGGACAAAACACTCTGTTTTGATCCAAACTTTTGAGATCTTGTCCAGGAAATAATTGGAGGGAACATCAGCCAAGCAATGAAATATGTTTTTCTTGGACTTAAAAACAACAACAACAAAGTCTGTTTTGAAACTGTTATAAGGAAGCATCTCTTATCTCCTTTATTAGAACGAAGAAGGAGGAGAAGGATGAGGAAGAGAAGAGAAGGGAAGGGAAGGGGAGGAGAGGGGAGGGGAGGGGAGGGAAGAGAGAAAAAGAAAGAGAACCATTGGCTTCCTGCAGGATGAAGGAAAGAAAGCTTCAGCACAAAGCCAGAAACCCAGATGTGAACTCAGGATGGCCTCATTCTTTCCACTACAAGCATGAAAATGTCATTTACCCACCAGGTCCTTTTCACCTTCTCCATCATACTTTCCTGGACCAAAATAAGGAAATTATTAGTATTTCATTTCTAATTAGTATTTCATTTCATTTCTCACTTTCATGTAAATAAGACATTTTTTTCTCTCAGCTTGTTCATGAGAGAGAGAGAGAGAGAGAGAGAGAGAGAGAGAGAGAGAGAGAGAGAGAGAGAGAGAGAAGGAGTGTATGTGTCCATCCCAGTGGGCTTATGTGGCAAAGAGATTTCTAGGGACTGCCAAAGGGGTCATGAGAGAATGAAATAGAATATTTTTTGTATGGGGAAAGGTTTCTGAGGTTGGATAAATGACAGTCCCTCCCAATAGTCATATTTAGCATAGTTTAACAAGATAACAAGGCAGAACATACACATCACTGAAACCCCAATCTTCTTTAACATTTTCTTATCATTTTCCCAATTTTTAAAAATATGACACTGTGCAAGCTACTATCACATTTTGTTCTTTGGGAGCCATGAATAACTCAATAAGCACCAGTATAATCTATCTGGGTTAATTTTTTTAAAAAAAATATACATTTTTTTCTGTCTAGATTATGCCCATGAAAATATTCTAAGTATCTTTTTAAAATAATTTAAAGTCTATTATAGTCTTCAAATTTGACATTAAAAAAATAGGTTAGGCACATCTCAGCTACATAAACATTTTCTTAGCATTGATCATGCTTCATCTATGTATTTCCTCAGCAGTCTCCAGGCACATCTCAAAGAAAACTCATTTATTTCAATTCCCAAGAAATGACAAAAACTTCTTTTCAGACTTTCAAAAATATGGCATTTGGGTGTGCAAATTGCATTCCCATCTGTAAAATGGAATATGGCTGAACATTAGTTGTCTAAGAAATGGGTCTATAAATAAGGAAGTGCCTTTTAATATAGTTGTCCTTGTTTAAGTTTCTTACTCTTTTGGGTCACAGGCTGACATTCACTATAGACTTGTTGGAATTTCTCCTGGGATAATGGAGCATGTTCTCACTTCAACAGTGCCTCAGGACCTGTGTTGAGAAACTCTGGGTTCATAGGTCTTCTGAGGATACTTAGGTATCAATATTTGGAGAGCAGCAATTCCCACAGAGCCAACCTTCCTGTCAACACATGTAGGGTCTCTACTGATACCTCTTCTGGGCCACACTGTTTATACTCATGAGTTCTTAAGTCTCTCAGAAGTTGAGACGGATTATCAGGCAAATTTTGCAGTATTGAAAATTTCTCTTTTGGTCTCTCCTCTGTTTGCATTGTCTATATCTCTGTTCTGGGGTCGACTCCAGGAAACACCAGTAACCTTGGGCTGGTTTGGACTGCCCAGCGTCTTGTCTCAGATCCTTCCTGCCTCCCCAAATCATGTAATTAGTATTCCTCAGGAGCTAGCCCAAATCAAGACCCACAAAATCAATCTGAACAATTAATAGAAGTCATGATATTAATGACTGACATTGGAATAATGGGCCATATTAACATGAGGGTGTTTCCCAGAACCCCAAATGAGTCCATTCTGTTGGCTGCCATTCTGTCCATTCTAATCAAAGCCCACTAAAACATAAATGTAAGAGATAGCTTAAATGCCAATATTTTTCCTTTCCTGTGTCCATGGAAGACAATCGTAATTAATGCACCACCCTTCCCTAAGGAGTAGACAAAGCCTCAAAACCCCTTACAGCACCTTACTCCAGGTAGCCGATACCAATTTATCTTAGTTATCTACTGTTATGTTACAAATTGTTGTGAAATTTAGTAATCTAAAACAACATGTATTTATCATCTTATAATTTTAGTAGGTCAGTAGCTGTCACTTCGACTTTCTCCCTGCAATATTGATTGGCTCTCCGTATAGTTTCACTATTGAGCAGCTCCCCTCAGGGCTGCTGATACAGAGTCCATTCAAAGAATATAGTCACAATTGAGTTGTTGTATCTGATAGGGAGGGGGCTGGCAAAATTGGCAACAGCCATTTTCTAGTCATGCAAGACATCTGATGGTCCACATACAAATAAACAAGATCTTCCCACCAGAAACAATTTCAAAGTGTGTGTACTAAAAATGAGGCAAAGGTCATTTAATTCAGGACACATTTTTGACATAAAAGGCAAATAATTTTTGGAAAGTTGACATGTCTTTTAATTTTACTTATTATTCATATTGATAATCATAAATCCATTAAGCTTTTCATTCTACATTAGTTTGGAGAAATAATAAAGCATTTTTCTACTGTTACTTCTTATAACAAATATAACTCATAGAGCACACAGCCATATTTACCAAGCCTAAATGGGCACTGGCTCTTATCATACCTCTTAAACAAGTACTCTTTTACTATGCCTATTCTAAGACCCAGGTCACCAAAGTATAGCTAAATTGTTTAGATGCTGGTGAACCACAGTGAAAGCACAAATCCTGCATTCAAATAGCAATAAGGAAAGGTTGCTGTCAGAATCGAGCCAGTGCCAATACGGATTGTTCTCTCCCTCTTCCTCTTCCTGTCTCTCTTCCTCTCTATCTATCTCTGTCTCTGCCCCCCACTCCCACCCTCTTAAGGCTCATAATGAATGAGATTTTTATGGAGGAATAAAGTGGTAACTCTGAAGGAGATAATAAAGGTATAAAGTCCATGTGATTCCTAAGTAAGTCACAAATAGTAAGTTTAAATTGTACCTAATTGAACATTATACAATCAATTAAGCCATAAGGACTGGGTATTCCCCAATGAAAATAGAAAATAATTATTCTGAAACATCTAGATTAAAAAACACATTCATCTGAAATATTGAGGTAATAAGCCACATATTTTGGTCCCTTTCAAGAACACATACACGGAATATGACTTATGCCACGGTGTGGGTTGATCTGGTCTTCATGACTGGCATGAGGACTCTGAGCTTTGTCAGAGTAAATGCTTTAGTGATGGTCAATCTAGTTATTTTCCCAAACTAGGTAAACCCACTCTTTACACTAATAACCATTTCACATAATATCTACTATCCTGAAGTAATGATGAATTCCTGTATTCTAAAATGTTAGTAGATTAATTAAATAGTCCTGGTAGACAGAAGGGGGAGAAAATGGAGGAAGGAAAGTAATTAAAATGTTGTGAACATCTCCTCTGTGCAAATTATGAGGAAGGAGCTTCATAGTCGGGATCCCATTTAACCCTTACAGTATCACCACAGGAAAGGAATTATAATTCCAGTTTTATAGATGACGGAAATAAGGCTTGGGAAACCACATAATTTGTACCAAAGTATACAACTAATGAATGTCAGAACTTTAATTATATCTGTTTGATTCTAAAGTCCTTATCCATACCACATCTTCCTGCCTCTCACTTCCTCTGCACTGCATCCCCTCCTTGTTGGTTAAATTCAGCTTGTTAGTATAGGACCAAAGGAAATAGATTTTACTATGTTCCTACAAAGCATAGTGAGATATAGGCAAAACACCTGGTACAAATCACTTCAGCTCACAATGGGTTAACAGAAATTCATACATACTATTACCATGATGATAAAAAATTTTTTTTAGGCCACCTGTCAAACTGAATATATCTCAGAAAATGGAGAAAACAACCCTTGGAAACTAGTTTTCCAAATATTGAATTGTTGACTATAAATCAAAGAAATATTAATGGGACATAACAAAAAGTGAAATAACTTTAAGATGTTTTTGGTGCTTTCCAAAGATTCTAAATGTTGCTTTGAAATAGGGTGATCACTTCTATTGGTGAAGAGGCTAATAGATCACCTAACCAAGAACACAGCAAAGAAAGAAAAATGTCAGCTTCAAATCTATCCAAAATTGTAGCTTTCGATTCTAGGTAATCAGTAGGCTGGACAGCCTTCAAAATAGTTTAGGCCAGGGGTTGAAATTTTAAAATTAATATTATTTTTAATCAATAATAATTGTTTACACGTAGAATACTTAAGATGGATATGTTAATTAGTTTGATTTAATATTTAAAATTTTTTCAGTTGATTAAATATAGGAAGACCTAGAGAAGTGTTTTTCCTTCAAACACCACAGATTTGAGTCCTGGCTGTACTAGTCTGCTTCAAGCAACAAGTATCTTGATTATGAAGGTGTTCTCAGAAGTTGCCCTTATATATTACTGGAAATTGAGTTACTTCTGTGAGATTGGCCAACAGACTGACTGCAGGTTTTATATGAGGGAAACACTACCTGGGTAGTAATTGAGTTTGGGTTTTCATCAGAGGTGGAAATTGTCCTGCTGATACGTTTTTATCTTTGGCAAATGCTTTGCTCCACTTTTTAGCACAGCACAGGCTACCAAAAAGGCATTCAGTATAAGCTCTCCAGTGTTTTATTGCCAGGAAGCACTCTCTGATCTGAGACTCACAACCACTTGGGAAGATAATACACAGAAACACTGGAGGAGTTGTTATAGCAATTATCTTTTGTGAATAGAATAAGTTTGCTCCTCCAATGATAGTTCTAGTCATTTAAAAAAAAAAAAAGACATAGGCCATTTTAAACCACATTTTGTCATAAACAGCTGTGCCACTTTCTGTACAAGTTCCTTTTGTTTTTCACTACTGTCACACCAACAATAAAGTTTTCTTCTTCTTTTATAACCTCACAATACATATTGCATAGTCACTGCAATTATTCCAAGAGACAGCATGGTCTTGCATTTTATTGTCCACCTGAGGACACTATGTTTCTTATTAGTGGGAGTGAACTTGATGCCATTATGTATAATTTCTTCCAGATGAGCTCTAGCACTTAACTTTCTGCTTCAAAGTACTGAGTTATGCTTAAAGTAAGCCTGGTTTCTACAGAGAGATTTTCCCAGAGCAGAGAATTCAAGTCTAATTAAACATATTGTTTCCCCATCAATGTTTTCTCTGAGCTCAAATGATTTCTTAGGAGGTGGACAGGTATCAAATCAGACTTGTAAATAATTTTTAGGTTTTGGGTGAACATTGGAAAAGATGGTAGCATACTAAAACGTAACAGCGTGAGTGAACTAAAAATAATTTATAGAATAATAATGTTTATAACATTGCAATTTAGGGCTTTTTGTTTCACCCTGTTCTCTCATAATTGCACTCTCATAATCTTTCTGGGGTTTTTCCTCCTATGTCGAACACAGAAATATGAACTTAAAAGAGATTTTTTTGGAACTGAGTGTCACAGTTCACCAAGTACCTACTGTGTGCCAATGTGTTAGACAAGTTATATAGTTTATTTCTAGTCCTCACAACCTCAAGAAAGAAAGTGTTACAGATATAAAATCCCTTATTCAAAGTCCTTGAAGACAGATATGTTCCAGAACTCGGAATTGTTTGTATTTTAAAAGATGATAAGGTGCATATACTGCATGATCTGTAATCAAGTAGGGCCTGGTACAGCATTTTGGAGGGAAATAAAGTGATATATTCAGTAAAGCATATGAGTCATCATACTAAGTGGGATTTTTAAAAAATCACCAAAATTGGCTTCACAGAAGGTTTTACCACCAAAAAATCTTGCCATACTTTGGGGAAGGAAATGCAGAACAAAACAGAGGTCAGACAGCAGAGGAGGAACATCATAGAAAAAACAAATAAGAACATAGGTTGAGTGGAGAAAGATAACTCCAACATGGGCTGCCCAAAGGTAGGCAGAGAGACAATGAAAATAGTCATCACAAGAGAAGGGCTGAGGGCTGAGTGGGAGGAGGAGACATTGTGCTGAGGCTCCAGATGCTCAAGTGAAAGAGATTAGACCTAGTGGGTTCTGAACAGACTACAGGATGACATAAACCTGCCCATCGTACCAAAATGATCAGTTGCTGTAGCTTCTGTATATTTATTAAGATATATTTAAACAATGCCTACCATGTGTCAGCAATAGGGATAAAGTAATGAAAAAGATGTGCATGTCTTAACTTTTGGCCCCAATACTTATTAGCTGTGTGACCTTAGCAAAACTATTCAATCACTCTATGCTGTAGTCAGATCATTTGTAAAATAAGGATAATGCCTACTTCATAGATATTAAGTGGTGATAATTAAATGTAAAGAATTTAACACAGTGCCTAGCACAAAAATGATACAATATTAGTCAATATTATTACCAAAATTTTATTCTCGGGGACCATCAGCTTCTCCAACCAAGGGAAAACTGTCTGCATTCTGAGAGTATTTGCAGATAACAAATTAGAGTACAAAGTACCAAATTCTGGTCAAATATAATTGCTGTTCAATCAGCAATCCAGGTGAGCTCACTATTTTGGCTCCAACCCTAACTTATTGTGCTGCTCCCCTGAATGAGTCATTTAATGGTATCTGCTTTTCACTCTGTGAATTGACCTCTGTTCTTTAACTCAAGGGTATTGGAGGAGGCTTTGGGGATAAATAAAGGAGAAATCATTGCTTCACTTAATACACTGCTCCAAAAAGAACTCTCTTGAACTCTTTGATTGGAAGCTAGGAAAGGTACATATTAAGACAAGCTTCTCTTGAATGCTTATACCAGAGTGGGTAGAGTCTGTATGGGTGACCAGTGTAAGCAGAATGATTCTGAACAAAGATTTCTCTTCTCAATCCTGCAGTAACATACTCATTCAAAAATTATGTGCTTATTTAAATACAACTGTTTATTTTCTCCCAAGTCAAAAAATTGAGACTTGTTAAGAGAAGAGATCTATTTCAGTTGCTTTTGCAATGCAGGTTGATAATCCAAAAGATGGTCATTTGTTTCTGGAAACTGTCAGCTGCTTGGAGATCACCAATAATATGTTTTATTGGCAATCCCTTTCACTAAAAACCTCCTATTGTGCTCTGCCTGCATATACGATAGGGTCATGCAAAGGTAGAGTCAAGACCTAGGGTATATCCAATGTTTTGGGGGCTCAACTGGGAAAGCAGCTGATAGAAAATAATTAATTAAGGGGACACTATTTATATATTTGTTATAAATGAGATGTGGAAAATCTATATTTAAGCCTCAAGCAGAAAGCTGCCATCTTGAATATAAGAAATGTACCTGAAAACATTTGGATTATGTGACTATGGTGTCCTATTATCTATGAGATACAGTTCCTGAAGTTTTAAGGCACTAACCAAGGGGCACAAAACATTCTCTTTTGTTTGGAATGGAAAACTAAGGTCATGAGACAGTAGCTTAGTGAATAGATCTAACAATTCCCCCTCCAAATACACTTTCCATCTGAATTTTCTCATCCTAAAGTCACTCTTCAGTCTTATCCCCAACCCTGCTGTGACTCCTTTTTCGTTCTTTGTCATCATGTTCCCTTTGCATGAAGCCCTTTTCCATTCTCCCTTCTTCTGATCTCCTGGTTAACTCATATGCCCTATCTTGGATTATTTGTCACTGCAGGGAGGCATCATTGACCACCCAAGTCTTGGTTAAGTGCCCCTCTTTTGTGCTCACACAGCACTTCTCCCTCTTCGTGGTAAAAGTTCCTCCACTTGTCTGTCTCTTCCACTTGACAACAAGCAAATTGAAGACAGAGAGGTTTTTGTCATATTTACTGTTGAACTCTCAGAGCCTAACACAGTGCTCATCACATAGCAGACACTTAGAAAATATCTATGGGATGGTGGCTGAATAAATAAATGAGAATACTTGGATAAAATAAATCAAAGCCCTAATGATTTTCTAGTTAATGGTACCAATGCCTCCATCAACATGACAAAAATTTAGTATGCGTAGCTTAGGAATGTATGCTTATAGGGGTTAAGCTATTCAGAGACCTGGCAGCTCTAGATCATTATGAAGTTCTAATTCTAGTTCAGAGTTTAAATGAAGTTATAGTTATAAATTCAGTGATAGAAAAACATGTCTTTGCAGCTCATTGGGGGTTTTGTTGATGAGAAAGAACAGAATGAGAAATGGAAATCTTATTAAGCTTGAAAGTATTTTTAGCTGGAGAACATTGGCATTAGACTGTCAGAAAACCAAATGGAAGGAAATTGTTATGAACAGTAAATACGTTAGTGAAAATGGTCAAGTGGGATCATGATTCAAAGAATTGCCTACTATTTCGACCACATCACAGCCTGGTTGCCCAGCAACTGCTCTATGGGAGTTGCACAGCACGATGACATATTAGATCCTAATCTCAGAAGTGGACTGACAAGCCGAAACCATTAAGTCTTACAGTCTGGCTTGCGTTAGCTCTGTTACCTTATTAAATTGTGAATAAGCCTCATCCTCTGCCTACACAAAGGGTAAAGTCTATCAGAAGAGCACATATTGCTGTAGGTGCCCTTGGACGTCTTTAGACAGCGAAATTCAATATGTATAATATACCATCAGATGACCTGTGCCATCCCAGCCCCTTTCCACTGCACTTGTTGGTATATCACCGATGGAAGGTGACACCTACGCTGACTCCAGCAGAAGGAGGAAGAAGAAGACATATGGTTTCCATTCCATTTGAGTCTCATCTTCTTTGTGACCTCTCACTTTTATTGCCCACTCCCAAATAAAAGGAAAACAGCAAACTGTAAAACTAACATTTTTTGTTAATCAATAGGAAAAAACACTTTAATAGAAAATAAACAAAAGGGCATGAACAAGTCCATATACAAAATGAAAAAATTATTAAATGAGTCAATAAAATCAAGTTAACATTTGCTAAAGATTACCATATGCCATACATTCTTAGGTTATTCTTGGGTTAATACACTGTTTATTCATAGGACTTAATTTTATGAGATAGATACGATTAATATCATCCTTAATTTTTAGGTAAGGAAACTAAAACACAGAAAGTTTAAGTAACTTGCTACCGGTCAAATATCTAGAAAGTGCAAATATCTGGATTTGAACCAGGGTGGCTGACTCCAAATCCACACTCTAAACCATAGAACTATGCTGCCTTTAAACAAGAAATGAAAAAGCTAATAAGTATATCAAAAATGCTATCACAATGTAATCAAAGAATTACAAATCAAACCAAAGGTAATCTATTATCATACCAATTTAGTTGTGATTTCAAACAATGATAAAATTCTGTACAGTGTTTGTACAGCATTTAATGTAGGAAATCACTAACGCACTCCCGAGTTTTTATTTAGTTGTTATCACTATGTAATGACAAAAGGTTAGAGTGTAATAGTGATTCTACATATTATACACCTATATATATATATATATGCACACTTTTAGTGAAGAATAGGCGGTTTTTGTAATTTTTTCTTATAGCCTGTGTTATGTTTTTTGGTTATGTTCATTAAAAGTAACTTTATGTCTGTTTAAACCACAAAAAAGGACTTGTGAAAAATTCAGTGTAGACAAAAATAAAGTGAAATGGACACTTTCAAAAACTGCTAGTGGGAATATTAATTAATATAAACTTTCTGAACTAAAACTAAGTTACACATTAGGAGCCTTTGAAAAGCATATCTTTTGACTCACTCTAAGAAATATCTCCTATTAGAAATAATCAGAATTTCAGGCAATCTTAAACATTAAATTATATTCACTAAAGCATCATTTAGCATTGTAAAAAATTGGAAGTAATCTAAAGTCCAAAATTAGGGGACTGCATATCCACAGAATTAATAATGGCATGGAAAAATTCAGTGTGTGAGTGATCCCAATATTATATATCCCCCGCAAACACAACCAACCATCTTTTTCAGGGAAAGAGAAAGAGAGAGAGAGAGAGACAGAGAGAGAGACACAGACAGAGAGAGAGAGAGAGAGAGAGAGAGAGAGAGAGAGAGAGAGAAAGAGAGAGAGAGGAATTTGGTTACCATTTACTTATTTTCCCTAGAGTCACTATCTTGTCCCTTAGGTATAGTAGGAAAGCACTGAGATACCAGGTTAGGAGTTCCAGGTTGTTGTCCTGACTAAAACGAATTTCCAGTGTGATCTTGGGTAAGTAGTGACTCAATTGTGCAAGTAATGACTCAACTT
>CAUYRT010029529.1:0-15337 GCA_963574885.1 Lepilemur ruficaudatus
GAGAGGCAAAGATATAAAATGTAACCAAAATGTTTGTACTCTCATATTTTCCTGAAATAAAAAAAAAAAAAAGTTTCCAAAACTTGCAATTTGAATCGTAGTCTACATCAATCAGTAAAAACCAGGAAATCTATCAGTTAATGATATCATTCCATAATAACATTATTTTTCTTGTCTTTTCTTAATTCTACTAAAAACCTCAAGGTCCATTATCAGATAGGATAATAATGAGCCATTTACACATGTTTGCAATGGGGCAATTTGTATGTGTAAACCATCATAATCTAAAATAAAGTAAAAGGAGGAGGAGAAGCAAGAGAAGAGAAGGGAGAATGAGAGGAAAAGAAAAAGGAGGAGAATAAGAAAAATTAATTGAGGACAGGAAACAATATAGTCGAATGTGGAAGAGAATAGAACTGAGTTGAATGTGAGTGAATCTCTTGGTATTGATAAAATTTATTTATAAAAATAATTTTGGAGTATGTTGACATACAAGAATAAAACTGCAATGCATAATTATTTCATCCCTATTATGTATTATATTAATACAATGTCAATTGTTTAAATTTTTTTAACTTTTATTTCAGTATATTATGAGGGTACAAACATTTTGGTTGCAAGTTATGATTTTGCCTCACCCAACCCAGGGTTAGAGGTGTGCCCTTCCCCATACAATGCTCACCGCATCCATTCATTGTCAGTTTACCCACCCCCACCCCCCAACACCCAGTGAATATTACTACCATGTGAGCACCTTAGTGTTGATCAGTTAGTACCAATTTGATGGTGAGTACATATGGTGCTTGTTCTTTCATTCTTGTGATATCTTACTTCAGAAGACAGGCTCAAGCTCTATCCAGGATAATATAAGGTACTAGATCACCATTGTTTTTTGTAATGGAGTACTATTCCATATACCATAGTATTACAAATACCATATTTTATTAATTCACTCATGGATTGAAGGGCACTTGGGTTGTTTCCACATCCTTGCAATAGTGAATTGTGCTTCCATAAACATTCAAGTGCAGATGACTTTATTATAGAATGCCTTTGTTCCTTTGAGTAGATGCCTAGTAGTGGGATTGCTGGATCAAATGGTATTTCTATTTTTAGCTATTTGAGGTATCTCCAAATTATTTTCCACAGCGGTTGTACTAATTTGCAGTCCCACCAGCAGTGTAAGAGTGTTCCTATCTCTTCACATCCTTGCCGGCATTTGTTGATTTGGGACTTTTTGATAAAAGCCATTCTCACTGGAGTTAGGTGATACTTCATTGTGGTTTTGATTTGCATTTCCCTAATGATTAGAGATGTTGGGCATTTTTTTATATGTTTGTTGGCCATTATTCTGCCTTCTTTTGAAAAGTTTCTGTTCGTGTCCTTTGACCATTTATTGATGGAATTGTTTGATTTTTTTCTTGTTGTTTTTTTTGAGTTCTAGATAGATTCTTGTTATCAGCCCTTTATCATATGTGTAGAAAGCAAGTGTTTCCTCCCGTTCTGTAGTTTGTTTGCTCTTGTGATAGTTTTCTTGGCTGTGCAGAAGCTTTTTAATTTTATTAGATCCCATTTATTTATTTTTGTTGCTGCTGTGATTGTTTTGGGGATCTTCTTTATAAATTCTTTGCCTAGGCCGATGTTTTTTTACTTTTAATAATAAAAGAAATAGCAATGAAAATTAATTTTTTTTGATTTATTAATAACCTATAGAATCTAAAGGACAAAGCTAAAGGTGTTTGAAAATATTATTCTAAACAAGAGTAACGTGTTTTTTATTGACATTTGGTTGAATGATTTATGTTCTGTACTGTTTGATTGTCAACCCTGGAGGAATAGAGCACCTGTATTAAATGGTGAACAATTGACTCTTCTGATTTCAGGCTTTGGCTGCTTTCCATGAAAAAATGTTGGGGGAAAATGGTGATATAAAACACAAGTCAGAGTCAAAAGTCAAGAGATCTTTTTACTTTATTTTTTTAATAGATATCTTGGATATATGGGTCATGCTCTAAACTTAGCTCAGAAATGTAACACGCTCTAGTAGGTGGCTCGTTTTTGAATCTATGTCTGGGCGATTTCTTAGGTCTTTACATTCCAAATTCCTAAATTAATAAAGTTGCTATTTGGGTTATCTGGCTGCAGAGCTTCTGTGCCAATTCTAACACAAGAGCATAACTATACAACCTTTATAGTGCTTAGCTTGTATCATGCTCAGGAGAAATTGGACCTTGTCTCATAGAGCTGGTATCCAGGATCATAACTTCATTTTTCCTCATTTTCTCCATGGGAAATATCTACTCCATGGTGCTTTAACAGGACATTGCAAACAGTAATCAGTAGAAACATATCTGAGCTAGATAGTTACTGTTTTCTTTTGAAATATATTTTCAGTAACATTTTTCCTTTTGTATTTTCCTTCTTTCGTTCTCAGAGAATCAGGAACATAACTATTAATATTTCTAAATAACAGTATTATAAATTCAAATAAGAAGTATGCTGTTAAATAGCAAGAAATATATAAATTTTGTATTAATTTTATTCAATTATAGTTGTCTTGTAAAATGTTTCATATGTACAAAAGGTGAGTTGAAGCTACTGTACAACATCATATTCATGTTGTACCTGGCCAACATCACCCCTGTTCACTATTTTTTGAAACTTTCGGAAATAAAATTTTGCCTTTTTGCCACTCCCTCACTTCTTCCACTTCTTCCCTAGATATTTTCCTTTCATCTCCCTTTTTTGATGTTTGGTAGATCATTAAAAAGTCCTGCTCTCCTTTTCTTAGTAGATTTCATCTTTCAGGAGTCACCTGGGTCCATACATAACAAATGTCTCAAACTCACATATTTTAATGTGCAATCTCTTGGGTGGTGTGTGAAGGAACAGGGAAAAACAAAAGATACTCTATCTGTCCTTTTCACTGCTTCTTACTCTTGTCAGTTCACCATTAACAGCTCTGAAAAAGCTATAAGGGAGCTTAGCACCAAATTTAATGACTTTATGAAATCCAAAGACTTTGGTAATAGAAAAAAATGTCCTTTTCTTCTCATCTCTCTGTAATTTTTTTAAGCCCTGAGTATTGTGCATTACTTTCTAAATAGTGGCATCTTTAGTATGACTATAACTCATAAATAGAATCCTGGTTATGCAATATGTATTAGGTAAAGAAACTGGCAAGTATTTGTCTCCAAAGAAATTTCTTATCTTTGTTCTCATAGTCTAAATCCAGAAAGAAAACAAAGCCTTGATTGAGCAAGAAACCTGTTACGTGGGTGTCAGTACCTTGAAAGCCAACTTCGTACAAGTTGTTCAGAAGCTTTAAGTCTATCCATCAATGCCTTCACCAAAGCTGTGGTCAGCCACAAGCTGCAGAATTATGCTAACCAAGCTTAGTGCAAGTATTGCTCATTCACTGGCAAAAAAAATTATTTCTGTTCTTGTTCAGTCTCAAATGAATAAGGAATTGAAATAGCTTAGTATGCTACAAGAAACGGAACTGCTAGGTATTAGTCCCAGCTGTACCAGTAATTAGTTATATAATAGGGCACATGTTGCTTAACCTCTCTGGCTTTCACTTTCCTCTTTTAAGAGATGTTTTTCTTGACTAAAAATACATGACATTGAAGTTTTAGAAGCATAAAGCCATTTGTCTTTCTACCATGTCTGAATTTGAAATGAACTGTGGCTGAGAGAAGATTTTGTCTATGTTAAGGAGCCACACTGTTATTTAACTACCACCACCACCCCTCCAATCACCACCAAAGCTGATATAAAACCTGGTGTGTATGGGTGATTTCCATCTCACTTTGGAACATTTGGTTTCTGATCACAACTGATTGGATCATGGATGAATATCTAATCCAACAGCAGGCAAGCCACAGCCTAGGTCATGGCACAAGTAGACTAGAGAGAAAAGATAAGCTGTGTGGATCGATTTTTGTCTAGAAATACAGTAAGAGAATGGAACAGTTAGAAATCTCTGAAGTTGAAATGATGTGAGGAAATGTCATGAGGTGATTGGGCCAAATTTATTAAGAAATCACAAATGTGATTAAGATTAGGAAGTAGCAACTCTGACAGATAAATCTATGTGATATAGACAAAAATAGAAAGTACATGTAAGACAAATGATTAGTAGTAATGGAGAGTTAGAAAAAGAGTCACACTGAAAGACTGTGCTAGAATAAATATCCATGTGCTCCTTTTAGATCTTCTTGGAGTTCTCCTTCCTGTGTGCTGATTGTTCTTCACTTTCTGAATTTCTCTTAGTGGATACTTTTATAATAAATCCCATATTGCTTGAGTCTTCTAAATAAAGTTAAAAATTTTCAGTCGAACTTTAAACTTATCTTAAAAGAATTGTTGTCACCCAACCAGGTTCACTTGCCCACTGCCCAAGAGGAAGCAAATGTAGTGAAACAGCAGGATTTGCTGCAGAGAAAGAGTTTAATTCGCATGGCGCTAAGCGGGGAGACGGGAGAAATTTCTCAAATCCACCTCCCCGAGAATTTGGGAGACAGGTTTTTTAAAGACAGCAATGGGCTGGAAATTGCGAAGAAATGATGTGTTCAAAAAATATTTAGAAGGTGGAGTTGACATGGCATTGTGACTATTTCAATGTGTTGTATTAGAGAATGAGGAAAACTACTTAGAGGATATTAATTTATTCAGGTATTTCATAATCCAACACTAGGTAGTGTCCTTGAATTATAAATTGAATGGGAATTAAAAGTCTATAGTAAGCTCAATAGGTATGAAATTGTTAAATTGTTTCCAGCTTTACCAAATTGTTAATAGAAGCAGCAAACCAAATTGGTTGAGAGGAGGGATTCTTTTTTTTTTTTTTTTTGAGAAAGAGTCTCACTGTGTTGCCCGGGCTAGAGTGCCGTGGCATCAGCCCCCCACAGCAACCTCAAACTCCTGGGTTCAAGCGATCCTTCTGCCTCAGCCTCCCAAGTAGCTGGGACTACAGGCATGTGCCACCATGCCTGGCTAATTTTTTCTTTATATATACTTAATTGGCCAATTAATTTATTTCTATTATTAGTAGAGACGGGGTCTCACTCTCGCTCAGGCTGGTTTCAAACTCCTGACCTTGAGCAATCCGCCCGCCTCGGCCTCCCAGAGTGCTAGGATTACAGGCGTGAGCCACCGCACCCAGCCAAGAGGAGGGATTCTGAAGCCAGAATCTCTGGCTTTGAATTCAGGGTCTATCAGAAAATATTAAGAGTTGTTCGTTGAATAAATGAATGAACAGGTGAATAAATAAATAATAAATTTAAAGTAGACAACTAATTGGAGGAAAGACACATACTTAGAAACATATAGGTATTTGTAATATCTCAGTTAATATTAATATTTCTTTGACTCACTTTCTTAATCTATGAAATGAGGATAGGAATAGAACCAACTTGTCAGCATTGATAATAGTCCACTCAGATTGTCATGACAAAATACCATAGACTAGGTGGCTTAAAAACAGACATTTATTTTCTAATGGTTCTGAAGGCTGGGAAGTTCAAGTTCAAGTTTCATGCAAGGTTCCATTTCTGGTGAGGACTCTTTTCTAGACTTACAGATGGCTACCTTCTCACAGCATCCTCATATGGCCTTTCCTCCTTGCATGCACAGTGAAAGAGAGAGGGGGGGAGAGAGAGAAAGGGAGAGAGAGAGAGAGAGAGAGAGAATCTGAGTGCTTTGGTGTCTTTTCTTATAAGTAAACTAATTCAATCAGATCAGGGCCACACCCTATTCATTTAACCTTAATTACTTTTTTATTCCAAATACAGCCACACTGGAGGTTGGGGATTCACCATATAAATTTTGGGCGAACACATAGATTCAGTACATAGTAGTATATCTAAAGGGATTAGAACAGAACCTAATAAGATATTGTCATCGTCATTAGACCTAGAATATTTCTACTAGAATGCATCTATGAAAATGTCATTTCCAAGAAAATAAGGGTTTTTGTCACTTTTGTTGACAACAGAATCTGAAGTGCCCAGAACAATGCGTGGCAGATAGCAGGTGCTCAATAAGTATTAAATATTTACTGAATCAACAAGAGAGTACTTGTAACAGGCACATATAATTTTTATTTATTATTTAATAAGCAGATAGCACTTAGTATATGACAAGCACTATTATAAGTATTTTGCATGATTCAACACATTTAATCTCTGTAATAACTTCATGAGAATTTAATCTTACTACTCCTTTTTTTGATGAGGACACTGAGGCACAAAGAGGTATCACTGCTTGTTAAAGGTCACACAGGAAGCAAGTGGCAAAACCAGTGTTTGAACCCAGACACTATGGCTCTAGGGTATCATGCTATTATTATCCATGCTACCCTACAAAATTGGCTCTAGAGTCCACAGAGATAGCTTGTCTTGGCAGTTCCCAAGGAAAGGATGTCTTTTTGATTGAGGCAGAGTAACCCATCTTTGTTCTCTAAAGGATCAAGCAAATTTAAAATGAGTCAGCAAGCCTTTAATGATATATCCAGCTGGAATATTTGTTTCATAACTTGAGAAAAATAGTTATATTGGTTGCAGCTGAGATTCAGAGGATAGCAACTATCTCAGCATCCAGCTGTTGCCAGTCTCATAAAGCTTTGCTGGGCCTCAATACCATTCTATATAATATTT
The DNA here is from genome assembly GCA_963574885.1 of Lepilemur ruficaudatus. Classification (NCBI taxonomy): domain Eukaryota; kingdom Metazoa; phylum Chordata; class Mammalia; order Primates; family Lepilemuridae; genus Lepilemur; species Lepilemur ruficaudatus. Next base: position 6,660 of record CAUYRT010029529.1, read on the forward strand.
CTTGTTTCTCTTATTTGAGTTTATGCTACAATTAACTCTTAAATTGTTTTTTGTACACCTTATTTGTAAACTCTGTTTTGTAACTATATTCTGCTATTTTTGCTCTTTCATCTTCCTGCACTCTATCCCTTCTGTTCACTCATTTTTTTCCTTCCACAATAAGACTTCATTCTTTACTGCTAAGACTCACATTCTCTATGACTTCTTGCAATTATTCTTATGATTTTCTTTTTTGTTTGTTTTTCCATTTTTTCTTGTGTCTGCATGATAGATTATTTATCAACCTTTCATGGTTTCTTGACATTGCCAACAGATTGACAATTTCCCCAGTTCTCTCCCTAGGTGGGTTCTGAATCATCTTTTAAAGTATTTCTCTGCACCAGACAAATAGAATATCAAAAATCCTGAGCCACACTTTATGTAAAACATACACTTTGATTTGATGATCTTTTCTGAGACAAAAATATGCCATTCCCGTGGTACTATATTACTGCCTTCCGGTACTGAAATTTTCTACCAGTAAGTTTGTTCCTCTGGGATAGACTATAAAAACAGACTGATACTAAAAGAAAACCATTTAAAAGTACATATGTTTTTGCTTTGGCCATCCAAAAGGGATTCTCCACCCGTCTTCTACTGACATACTGCTATGAATTAATTATCAGTTTTCTTTAACATTCACTATTGGTGAATCAGAGAACTTTTCCCTAAAGAGATTATTTTATTCCCTAAAGTAAACCTATACTTTTAGGTAATAGGTGAGATTAAGCTTTGAATTTATAACATCTTGGTAGCTATATGTACATGCAAAAAGACACACACACCCTCAAACATATATGTGTGTATATACATGTTTGGTAGTATATGATAATTTATATATTATATATGTTATATAATATATTATAAATATTACTGATTTTATTATACAAATATTATTTTATCTTTCAAACTCTCTGAAGTGTTATCATCCACATTCTTCCATATACTTGAATTTCCACAGCTTATGCATTGAAAAGCAAAGATTTAAATCTGGCCATGTTCTTATCAAAGTTGCCTCTGAATGTATTTTTTGTCTCATCATCCTTATCCTGTGATGAGGAAGGGCCAAGCTTGTAAAAACCCCACCTTCATGGAAGATTTTTTTCCTAGGGTGGAAAACATAAGGGAGATGGAAAGCAACTCATATCTTATCCATTATGATTAACAGCCCATGCTAATGACATTCATTAAGCTAAATGAGCAGGAGAATGAGGACTCAAGCATTCTAATTGAAGCAGATTTATTTTTAGGATGAAATTCTCCCAAAATACATTTTCTTTTTTAAAACACTGAGTGTCATTTTAAGACATATAATTTAAACAACTGATTATGGATGGGATATGCTTTAGCCCTTCTGGAAATGTAAAATTATACAACCACCAAAATCATCGTTATCACTTTTTATAGTTTTATTATGACTATTATTTATTACATGAGTGGATAAAATATAAAAAGGAAAGAAAAAATGCTCTCCATTAAAGTTAATGACTCATCCTAGTAATTTTGTTATTGAGTTAACTATTTAAGATCTTTTCTGCCCAGATCCTCTCCTGAGTGAGAGCATCAATCATGTCTAATAAATGCATATCCACAAGAGTATTAGCACCTTAGATAGGAGGCTTGAAAATAGATTTTCCGCATGCTGATCTCCACTGTGCTTGGAAGAAAAAATATGTATACACACATGTGAACACACACACATGCAGCATTAATGAAGACTATCAAGCCTGCCACAAGTAACATAGATTTTAATACATGTTATACACAGAAAATTCTACATATTGAAAGTATTTTATGTGAAATATTTATAATCCTTAGGATATAAGTGAAAGCTCAAATAATAAGTTTCAAACTTTTATTTCTGACTACAACAGGAACAAAACAGTAACTTGCTTCAAACAAATCTTCCTACCAAAAAATTGTGAAAGATAGATAAAATATATAAAACAACTCTTTGAAAATATTCGAGAGGAACCAACTCAGGCAGTATTTGAAGGACTGCAATCCTGGGGAGATGGAAGCACATAAAATGAGTTCTGCATTCACACATCCTTTTCTTGGGAAACATTTTTCAATTCATTGAACAGTGGAGCAGAACTCCAGTAAAAAGTAGCAGCCTCACTGGCTGAAACACAATGACTGGAGTTTAAATCTGCTAAATTGGATGGGACTTGAGAAGCAAAATCCTCAAAATGAAGAAACTACAATAGTGAGTAAAAATCTATAGGCAAATCCTGCTTTCAAGTTGTTGAGCTGTTGGTTGATTCCTTATCCTTGCATATGAAAGATAAGAATCAAAAAACAAAAGAGAGAGAAACTAAAAATAAAAACAAAATCTAGCAATAAATAGTAACTGGAAGCAAAACAAATACTCCAGAGTCATTACGTTTTTTTTATCCTAAGTGTCTAGCATCCAGTAAAAATTACCTATATCAATGCATAGAACCAAATGACCAAAACCAAAAACAAACTAACAAACAAAAGGCATGGGATAGAAGACCTAGAGTTGGTATTAGAGTTATCAGAAAAGGACTTAAAAATAACTGTGTGATTAACATATTCAAGAAAGTAGAGGAAAAAATGTAGGATTTTAACAGAAATTGGAAAGTATACATACACACACAGACTCAATTCAGAATTAAATAGAAAAGTACACATTATTTTCATATATTCTTAGATCATATACAAAAGGAAACTGTAATGGGAATGACAGCAAGTATCAACAAATATTAAAAACTGAAAATAGTCAAAGTATGTTCTCTAAACACAATGGAATTTAAATAAAAATCAATTTCAAAAAGATAATTATATGTTAGAAAATGACTAATTTTTATAAATTTTATTCCTCAAAAATTACACCTAGAAAAAGATTAAAAGAATTTCAAAATATCCTTTACCTACATTCACCAATTTTTAACATTTTTTTACATTTGTATCATTTTTCTACAGCTCTCATTATTTAGTTAAATTTGTAATGATCATTTCCTTTTAAATTTACTTACTTTGTGTTTGCTTCTTTCTAGTACTCCACTTAATGTGTTGAATAGCCAAAGGTTGGAAAGTTATTTTAAAGTATCTATTTCTGTGCTGAAGCACAGAAAGTCTTGCAACTTTTGGGAAGCTTCTTGGATTTGTGAAGAATGGAGCTCAAGATTAGTCACAGAATAAGAATTATCCTTTAATCCCCCAAAGAAAGTTGAGTAACATTGATGGAATATCATGGGCAACTTTGCATTTCCAAGACCTCTTTGCCACTTTGAACTTATAGAATAAAATGTTTTAACTTCCATAGCTGTCATGTTTAAGCCTAATTGAAAAAAATTCAGAGGGATCAAAAAAGTAATTCATTAACTGTGCTCTAGGGTGCTAGCTAAAACTCCCTGTGAATGTGAAGTATTCTTACAGTGTACTCTGAAGCTAATCCTGGACTCTTTCCTGCTCCAGGCAAGTCATCTTCCTGCATAGCAATAGTGATTTCAGAATAAGATGCCAGAGCAAATCCAAGGTTTTCTGATTTCTTCTTCTTTATCATCAAATATTTAATTAGAGTGTGTCTAGAATTCTTCTACTTCATAAAAAAAATCTCTACCAGAACACTTCTAAAAAAAATAATCACCCACAGCTTCTGGACAAATTCACTTATTATGAGTTCAGAAAATAGATGCAACCAATATCATTTATGATAATTCTTCTAATTATAAATAAAATGTTGTTTTATATTTTGACAAAAGTCAACTCTATCTTTGATCTTACTGTTCTAATGCTGACTTCTGAAATAACTCTCAATAAATGTATAGGTTTGTTTATACATGAAAGCCTTTCAAACATTTGTATGTAGTTATTATAATCCTCTAAGTAATTTGGTCTCAGGCATAGGGCTTAAGAGTATGGGCTCTGGTGACAGACAACCGGGTATGAATTCTGCCTCTAGAGCTATGTGATACAAATTAGCTATTTCATCCAGAGTGAGAAACTCTGTGTACAATTTTCTCATATATAAAATAGGATATAATATCTACCTAAATGGGTTGTCATGGCATTAATTTAATTCACATACAGATGCATACACACAGTCTTCAAAAGGTGGTTCCACATTTCTTTGTCTGCCACTTATTTATTTTTTAAATTTTTTTTAATTTCAGCATATTATGGGGGTACTAATGTTTAGGTTACATATATTGCCTTTGCCCCACCCGAGTCAGAGCTTCAAGCATGTCTATCCTCCAGATGGTGCACACCACACATATTACATATGTATATACTCATTCCTTCCTCCCCCCTCCCATCTGCTCAACCCCCCATGAATGTTATTACTATATGTGAATTTAAGTGTTGATCAGTTCAAACCAATTTGATGGTGAATACATGTGGTGCTTGTTTTTCCATTCATGTGATACTTCACTTAGTAGAATGGGCTCCAGCTCTATCCAGGATCATACTAGAGGTGCTAGATCACCATTGTTTTTTGTGGCTGAGTAGTACTCCATGGTATACATATACCACATTTTATTAACCCATTCATGTATTAATGAGCACTTAGGTTGTTTCCACATCTTTGCAATTGTGAATTGTGCTGCTATAAACATTCAAGTGCAGATGTAGTTTTTATAGAATGTCTTTTGTTCTTTTGGGTAGATGCCCAGTCATGGGATTGCTGGATCAAATGGTAGTTCTACTTATAGCTCTTTGAGGCATCTCCATATTGCTTTCCACAGAGGTTGCCCTAGTTTGCAGTCCCACCAGCAGTGTAGGAGTGTTCCTATCTCTCAGAATCCATGCCAACATTTATTGTTTGGGGACTTTTTCTATGTATATCTTTTCATTCTCCTGGAGCAGAGATCAGCAAACTTGGCCTAAAGGAGAGAGAGTAGATATTTTACATTCTGTGGGATGTATAGTTTCTGTTGCATCTTCTCAAATCTGCTACATAGAGCCAAAGCAGTCATAGACTATAGATAAATGTATGCATACATCTGTGTTACAATAAAATCTACTTTACAAAACAGATGAGGAGTCAGATTTGATCTCTGAATCATAGTTTTATTGACACCTGCTGTAGAGTTCTCGTCACATCAACTGGACCCTAACCAAAGTACTGCCAAAGGAAGGAGGTACATCAGCTGACTCCAGTAGCTATCAATTAAAGTTGCAAAGATCTGGCCAGACGTAATTTACTTTATTTTTTATTTGTAGTAAAAGAGATTAAATTTCTACTTCCCAAGAAAAGGAAGTAACAAATAGAAAAGTTTATTTCTTGCCAATTAGGAATGTAAGTGAGCCAGAAATAGCATAAGAGAGTTGTTTTAAACTGATGTGTGAAAAATCACATTGGCAATTTTAAAATCACTGTTGTGAGGGTAAACTAAACTACTAATTCTAATTTGTGTTTGGAACTATCTACCAGATGTAAAAACACATATATGTTTATGACACTTTCCTAGAAAGGGAAGGAAGCAGAAATTTCCTTAAACTGTAAAGATTTCTTTGTGCTTAGTTATTCCTTAGTTTCCACACAGTAGAAGTAAAAGCTAGATCCAAAACATAGGTATTGAGGACACCAGTATTTGTTACATTTCCTAATTCACAGGTGGTAAGCCACCCAAAGCCTATAAATCATTGTTTTTCTTTTCCTTTTACTGTGTCACAGCAGTGTTCTCTCAAAATACGTTAGAAAAATATGTTATTTATTGTTTTCTGGCCTATAATAAAAAAATGAAAAATGTTGATTCTCTTAACCATCATTTTATTCTGTTAGTCTAAAAAATAAATATTTTTGTGTTTCACTAAGTTTTAAAATTTTTATAAACTCAAACTGTGAATTTTATTAGAAGTTAAAAAAGTACTTCTGTTTTCTACTTTAGATTTTATATTATTCTCTTTTATCAAAATATGTATATGGGCTTAAAAGTGCCTCTGGAGACTTATTAATGAAGTAGAACTCCCTATTTAGGGCTAAATAATTGAGTGATTATTTCTCTATTTTCTGGTATCTAGTTGTGATTATAATATAACTTTTAAAACATTCTACATATCACCTTTCTAAAAGATACCCATATCCTAAACATTCTATGCCCCAACCATCTAAAAGAAACTGTCAATATGTTATCTTACATGGCATAAAAGGACTTTATATTAAGAGATGTGATTAAATTAAGGATCTTTAAATTATCCTGGATTAAGAGAATGGGCCCCAAATGTGATCCTTAAATGCATCCTTATAAGAGAGAAGCAGAGAGAGATTTCATTATACAGACCCAAGAAGAGAAAGCAATGTCACCGTGGAGGCAGGTATTAGATCGATGCATCCACAAAGTATGTGGAAATGATGAGAAATACATTTTTCCCTAGAACCTCTAAAGGGAGCTTGATCTTCCCAACACCTTCATTTGGTCCAATTACACTATTTTTTAGTGTCTGGACTCCAAAATAAATTTTTGTTGTTTTAAGCCACCAATTTAATAGCAATTTGTTATTGTAACCACAGAAAACTAATATAAGGAGTCATTGCATTTATATTTCATATTCAACACTGTGCAATTGCTCTTGATGTCATAAAAGAAATCTGAAAACATGTACTATCTTTGATATATTTATCATCTTATAGAATATTCAGAGGTTTTATTGGGAAGGATAGTCTTTCATGGGCCCTGAGTATTTCATATGCTTTTGCTGGGTATTCCAAGCATTCAAGGTCCTGTGCAGTCCTTACCCAAGGCCATTTCCTAGGGTTGTGTTTGCAGCAAGAAACCTTAGAAGATGAGATAATATCTCCCCCCAGGACAAAATACAGGAATGCTATAAAAAGATTTCCTCAGCTCAGGGTTTTCCAGCTACTATGCCAATCCACTGTATGTGCTGCATTCATATGAGACACTGTGTCACCCCTGGGACTTGCAGATCAAGAGGAATTAAAATAAGTATGATGTGCAGACTGTCTTCCATACTGTTAGTAATAAAATCCTTTATCTCTGACCCAGAGCACTCATGTCTTCCAACAGCATCTATGAAAAATTTCAGACTGATTTAGTATCCTATAAGGAGGTGTGTTGGGATTCCCCAAGACCATTCTATCATTTAGAGATTTGCTAGAAGGACTCCTAGGACTCAGCATATACTGGTACTCATGGCTAAGGTTTATTATGTTGAAAGGATACACAAAAAGCAGTAAAGGAAGTAGACACAAAAAGAGTCTAGAGAAATCCATGTACACATGTGCTTAAGCTCTCTCCCTTCTGTGAAGGGGCACATTTCAGCATGTGCCTTTATCTCACAACAAAAATGCAGAAGCAAATGTACATTTCTGTCTAAGGAAGCCCATTGGTGACCCCGCCCTTAACTTTTTATTGGGGTGAGGGGGTGGTCCTATAGGCACGTGCCTAGCATGTACCAAAATTCCAGACTCCCAGAAGGAAGACAGATATTCATCATAATCATAATGTTTGTACAAACAGTCTATGCACAGTGAGCTACTTTTATCAGTAAGGGAATAGGGTAAGTGCCAAATTCCCAGATGCCAGCCAAGGGCCTACCAAGCAAGCAAGTCCCTCTAAAGATAGCTGCCTCTGGCCTTTTATGTTAGTTCATTTCTGTATAGGAGGATAAAGTGAAATCTTAGACCCTGATAAGTTTATCCATGAATCAAATAATGCAAGACAACAAGTGTTAAACTTCCATTCAATGCACAAATTACCACTGGCTTAAGGCATGTGAATAAGAAAGATATAAATAAACATGATCATGAGGTATTTTTCATGAAACATCTAGAATTTGAGTCAGACTTTGAAAGACATTGAAGAGGTAGAAAGTGCAAAAGCTGTATTCAGTTTTATTTGATGCAATAACAAAATCAGTTTTGAAGTGAAATTATGTTACTTCTAAAATGAGAATTAGCCATTGAAACTATTTCCATTGAGAAAAAGGACTTGTCCCACATAGGTCACAGATAAACTCTAAATCAGAATGACTCAGAGAGTTGTGGCATTTTTCCAAGGTGGAAGAAGATACTTACTGTTTCCTGAAAACATTTGCAGTAACTAAGGCATTGGATGACTAATAAAAATTACAATGATTTTGTTCTACTTTTAAAATAAAATGCTTAATATAGGCTATAGAGAGAAAAAAACAACCATTAAAATGAATATATACATTTCTATTCAAATTCCAGGTGAGATACTAAAACCCTGAAGTCAGAAAATTATATCATTAAGCTTAAGTACATTTTAACTTTCATATTACTGATGAGGACTGGAATTACTTCATATAAACTAGTCATAATTTTTCATGGAGTTTTAGAAGTACCTATGCAAAAAAAAAAAATTCCGGTAGGAACACTATTATTTTTGTTGATATTATCATTAGTTTTATCATTTTATTATTTGGCTTACATTACATCTACTGATTTAAATATTTATGTATTTTCTTTTTTTTAAAGACAACTTTATTGATGTATAATTTACATACCATACAATTACTCCCTTTTAAGTGTACTATTAAATGATTATTAGTAAATTTACCAAGTTGTACAGCTATTCACACAAATCAGCTTTAGAACATTTCCTTCCCCCTATTGAGACCCATAATTCCCATCTCCAACTACATTTCAAGCATGCCCCTCCCCTCCACAATGCTCACCACATCCC
>CAUYRT010029530.1:0-28958 GCA_963574885.1 Lepilemur ruficaudatus
GGGAAATCATTTTTTAAAAGAAAAAGGAGAAGAAAGCCCCAAGTGAAGAATGATGACATACCAGGACACACTTTCCTTGTGGCACAACTTTGCCTCAGTGTGACCTTTTGTACAGACCCCAACTTCTCTGGCGAGTCAAGTAACTTTCCATCAGGTTTGTTCTTTGTCGATTTAGTTTGGATTCCTCCTGTTTCTGTTGAATGCTGTATCTCTCCTTTGGGTGTGGTCACTTTAATACTGAGCCTAGACCATGGGCTACATTTTTGATTGCATTCATCAAAATTTCCATGCAAATTGATGTAGAACCAAATTATGCATGGGCCTCCAACCAGTGTCACTAGGATCAGAAATTTGGCGACCATCTGTCTATTTAGGTCATTAAATATGAAATGTCTGATTTCAAGTCAAAAGTGTAGTTGATTATATCTGAAACACGAAGCAGTACAAATAATCAAAGTATGTGCCCAAACTATTGACACAGTTTTGCTATCTTAATGGTAGCTTGTTTATTCTAGCAGTGACGAAGCCTGGAGGGCGAGTGGCAATGAAATCGTGAAAGGCGTTTTCCACGGCTTGTTGAGAATTGAATATTTCTCCTTGCAAGAAGTGGCCCAAAGCCTGGAAGAAGTGGTAGTCAGTTGGTGCAAGGTCTGGTGAATACGTTGGGTGACAGACAGTTTCCAAGTCCAGCTGCTGTAGTTTGAGCAGCGTTGTTTGTGGGACATATGGTTGAGCATTGTCTTGCAAGACGACTGGCCTGACTCTATGGACCAATCTCGGCTGCTTAATAGCAAACATCCTCATTATTTCATTCATTGGTTGCAGTAGACATCCGCTGTAATGGATTGACCAGGTTTTGTGAACATGTAGTGAATAATACCAGCACTGGACCACCAAACACACACCATTAGCTTTTGTGGATGAATATTCGGTTTTGGACTGTATTTCGGCACTTCATCTTTATCCAGCCATTGTGCCGAATGCTTGTAATTGTCAAAAAGAATCCATTTTAATCACATGTAACAGTACGGGGTAGAAATGGTTTGCCTTTGTGTTGTGACAGCAAAGAAAGGCAAGCTTCAAGATGATTTCTCTTCTGATGCTTGTTTAATTCACGTGGAACCCACCTGTCCAGCTTCTTTACCTTGCTGATATGTTTCAAATGGTCCAACATTGTTGGAATAATAATGTGAAACCTTGCTGCTAATTCACATGTAGGTTAAGATGGATTTGCTTCTACTACAGATTAGAGCTCATCATTATCCACCTTGCTGTTAGGTCACCCACATGGCTCATTTTCAAGATTAAAATCACCACAGCGGAAACTTCTCAAACCATCGACATACTGTGTGTTCATTAGCCACGTCCTTCTCAAACACATCATTGCTGTTTCAGGCTATGTGCTGCATTGGTTCCATGATGGAACTCATATTCGAAAATAATACAGATTTTTGACTTATCCACGGTTTTGCAAAAACTTCCTTAAAATTTTTTTTTTTGAAAGATAATCACAAGCCAAAACACACATTCAAAAGACTGAGGATGTACCTTCACAATGAAAATAAATCAAGAAGTGTCAAAGTGAAGTGTCAGAGGTATCAACTCTCAAACTTAGTACTTAAGGAAATAAAACATTTGATACTTAATAACCTAAAATAGTTACTATGAAGCCCACCCCCAAAGTCAGCAATGTGAGAAATGCAAGTGTGGTTTGTAAACTGTAATTTTCTAAGTAGAGCAGAACGGAGGAACTGGAATGTCAGCTCACTGAGCAAACCGACCACAGCACTCAGGTTTTTCCTGGGGTGTTTACGCAACACAAAGACGTTGGCAGAGAGAGAGCGTGGTGTTCTCTCGTGTTGAGTTTCTGTGGCAGTAGATCTTGTCCTCAACCTTGGTCCACACAGGGGCGTGAGATTTGCGTTGTCCTACTGCTATTTCTGGTTCTTCTGAGCTGTGTTGAGTGTCTGGAAATGGGGGGCCGTCCACGGCTCTTTTTGCCTAGACATGCTCCATGTTCAAACCTCTCCAGGGCCATTTTACCTCCCAAGTTCTTTGCCCCAGAAGCAGAGAGTAGAACCAAGTCCCTTTGCTTGCATGGAATGTTCTCGTGCCTTCTATCCATTCTCCACCACAGCGCCATGAGGAAATTCTTTCCTCAGAAACTCTAAGCATACTGTCCTTAATGGGTTTGGCTTTCTAGAAGTTAAAGCCAACAGGATGGATATTTCCTTGAATCTGTCTTTATAGCCGTTCACCTAAAGCCAACGCAGCTATCTGAAAAATGTGTGAGACAAAGAAGTGACTTAGTTAACATCTCAGAAATAAAATCTTGGCACAAAACCATCCCATCTCAGAATGGTTTCTTTTCTTTATTTTTCTTAATTTCTAACTATTACAGAGGGTACAAATATTTTTGATTGCATGGGTCACTTTTGTAATGCTTGAGTCAGGGTTAAAAGTGTGCCCGCCACCCAGACAGTGTTCATTGCACCCGTTAGATAGGTTCCCGCCCATTCCCTTCTCCCTGCTTCTCCCTGCATGATTTCTGTTGAGTTTTACTTCCTTCTGTGCACATGTGTGTTCATCAGTTAGTTCTGATTTAATACTGAGTGCACGTGGTGTTTGTTTTTCCATTCTTGAGATACTGCACTTAAGAGAGTGATCTTCAGTTCTATCCAAATTTGCAAAGGGCATGAAGTCATCCTTCTTCATGACTGAGTAGTACTCCATGGTGTACATACACCACATTTTGTTAACCTGCTCATGAACCGCTGGGCATTTGGGTTGATTCCACATCAGAATGGTTTCTTTAACCACACAAACACACACACACACACACACACACACACACACACACACACACACATTCACGAAATCCAGATAGAAGTGCCTCCTGAAACATTGGCTTTTCTGGCTTCACCACTGTGTTTTGGGAGTTACAAACTTTCACTCCACAGCACTCCTTCTATCTTGGGTACAGTATTTTGAAAAATATCCATTCTGTAATACAACTTTAACTTTCCCTTTCCTTTTTTCACAACAAACATAAATGCTTATCTGAGGCCAAATTTTTCCCTCGAGGGGAAAGCCTGCAAGTTTTTCCACCTTGTTGTTTTCCGTGGACGCTCTGATCTGTTCAAAGGACACTCTAGAGCTCGAATGATCTATCTTTTGCTCCGTGCGGCTCTATATTTAGTAGACTGCCAGGAGGCTGTCGGTGTTTGCACAAGCCTTTCGTTCTCCTCATTTGTGTGATGCCAAGTGCCAACTACTTCTTGGCACGAAAAAAAGCTGTAAATCTCCTGAGAATCAGAGCTCCTGGGTGTACGCGGACCAGATTTGAAACCTAGTTGCTTTCCGACGTGCGTGATCCTGGAGGGGCTCTGTCAGCTTTATTTCTTTGTGTGTGTGTAGATTTCATATGCTGACACCCAAGGCAGGACCTCACCATTATAACTTTATTGGAGTTATAATATGCATTATGAGTGTGCAAAGAGGACACATCACCGCAGAAGAGAGAAGTATCCAAGACGCACCCAAGGGATGCCCTCTTGACAATAAATTTTACCTGTGAGCAGATTTGGTGCTGAGCTATCCTTCGATGGCCCTGGTGTTACCATAGCCTAAAGTCTCAACTTCATGGCATAGACTTGTACAAGTAGTGCTGGTTCTCCGTCATGCATGAGAAATCAGCTAATGTGAATTATATTGATAATACAGTATGTGGCATGTAGTTCTGCCTATATTTAATGAATGCAGAATTGCTCCTCCTGAAATTTAAAGAACTTTGTCATCCACGGCTGACTTCTTTCTCCCAATTCCTTAATTCCTTTGAAGAACAGTGTCTTCCTTCTGTCATATTTACTCCTAGCTTTCTGTCCATCTAAACCAGCAATTTCAATTTTTCTACAACCCATTCTCTTTTATTTCTTAAGGTCCGCTTTATATCCTGTCCTCCCCATAATAGCTTCCTGGGATGACTCCATTTCTAGTTTACGACGATGCTTTAAAGTATTTTACATATACCTGTGACTCTCCGGTACGTTTTACGTGTTATCTCAAGTCGATGTTCAGCCAGCTTTATCTACATGTTAATAAAAAAAAATAAAGGTTGAACCTAGGACAAGGAATCCAAGGCAAAGTTTCCTGCCTTTTCCAAACCGATTATCCAAGATACTGGGGATGACTGGGGAGTTTTAAACAAAATTGAACAGTCTCTGGAAGGAGTGTCCCAAGGTACGAATTGACAGCATTTGCCAATTTCCGTGATGTAAATATTACTACTCCCACCATGCCTGATTGCAAGTTGCAAAAGGACATCATCGAAAGTGGAGGAGGAGAGAAATGACCTCCATTGGCTTCCGCGAGCCAGTACAAGCTGGCTTGAGCCCATGCTACCTCACACAGCCATCCTTACCGAAGAGGGAAGGAAGAAAAAGTGAGGGGCCACCCAATGGGGGAAAATGAGACAATAACAAAGGTTTTGGGTGGGGGAGGATACATTAATTTTTCTATTGCTGCTACAAAAATCACAGCACACCTAGTAGTTTAAAATGACACAGGTATATTCCGTTGTAGAACTGGAGGTCACCAGTCCTGAGATCAGACATTGCACGGTGGAGAGTGGCAGAAACAATATCTGTTCTCCTCGTCAGACCCTGTCGCTGGAGAGTAACGGAAGGACCAGTGGTGGATTTCAGAGCAAGCCGTTCTGCAAAGAGAAATCTCTGGATCGCAAATACCAGAACAATGACAATGTTTACCATCGCAAAAATTGCTCAATTTATTTTATAACATGTGGGACTGTAAATATCTCGATACTAATGAGGCTTATCATTTTTAAAATTGCTCCATCTATTTCCATTATAAAACACTCAGGAGAACATATACGTGAATGCTTCTTCCTTCCTTCAGTATCTCTTCTTCCTGTGTGTGTGACGTGTGTACGTGCAGGTAAGATTTTTTTAGCTCAACGCCGGAAGATCATCTGAGAGAGAAAGCAAAGGTCGGAGACACACACAGGGATGCCGAATTGCTACAATACGCTAGGTCTTCACATTCACTTTGAACTGATGACACCTCCTTTTCACCCAAATTAGTGCGTAAGGATTTAAATACATGCAATTATGTGTGTTTAGGCAAAGTGCTAGTTTTCTGTTTAAACTGAACTCAGTTCATCCAAATGCTTGCAAAGTGTTTGTTTTCAATGCCTATGATTACCCGAATTTCACGTTTTCTCTTACAACCGGTTCTGTGAACATAAAAGCAAGTCCTATGCAGTTTATCTGAATACCATGTGACTTGGCTAGTTGATAAAAATCAAAAGCCGTAGATATTTGGAAGGAGACATTTATTTCTCAGATTAAATACTGGTATTTAGGTCACTATCAGAGATTTGCATGTGTCCTGAAAAGCTGTAAAAAAACTTCTGAAAACTGAGCCAACAATACAGGTTATGAGTCTTTTATTAATATAATGACACAGATTATTTAAATTGTAAGTTCACAATTTTAAAACTTTTTTAATTTTATTTTTTTCTTTGACAAATGATACAAATTATCTATAGAGAGATATTGAAAAGGGGGAAAAAGCAGAAAACATAATCACCCACAACTCCCAAATATCTGGAAATAAATGTTAAGTAAATATTTCTTGGCTCATTTGTTTTTACATTTTTTACTTTTATTCACTTTCAGATGATATATAATGTCTAATATTTTAACGATGTAGAATTTAAAGTAATGATTTGGATTTCAATTCTTTATATATATATATTTTTTAAATCTGTTAGCTGACGTATTTCTTTCTACCTCCGAATCCAAATCTTTGCTTTTGAATATATTAACATTAAATTATTTTGGAGCTTACCATTAGACTTGGGTCAGATGTGGAAGTAACAAGGGTTATTTTCCCCTAAGTGTGCAAGGACTACTTCTACTTCTCAAATTTTCGCACTGGAGGAAAAGATCTCAGGGACACCTGTATCACTAAGCCGTAAGCTCTATAGTGGACAAAACCTGTATACTTCTCTGCCACCAGTACGTTGAAAGGAATCAGGTATAACCTTGGGCATACCCTTATTATTTATGTCTATTCTTTAGCACAACGGTCCCCTACCTATGGTGAGTTGCCTAATTACTTCATTACACATCACAAGATAATAGTAATAGAAATAAAATGCACAATAAATGTAATGCATTTGTATCATCCCAAAACCATCCCCCCTCCCTGGTCTGGAGAAAAAATGTCTTCCATGAAAACGGTCCCTGGTGCCAAAAAGGTTGGGGACCACTGCACTGGCATATAACCAAAAACTGCCCCTCCTCCGGCTGCCTCCCCCAAGAAATTGCCTGCCCCTGCCTAATTATTTTATCTATTTTCTCTATTTTACCTATTTATCTGTGAGGTGACCGCATGTGCTTTTGATGAGGGAAACTTAAAACGTATCCATGGCTGATCAATCACTGTGACTGGCATCTGGGGAGATACCTGGGCAAGTGAACTCAGCCCGTTCATCAAGGAGTGGAAATCCAGAAGAAGGTAAAATAGACGATGGCTTTATAATTAAATGATAAATATAACCACCTCCTTTCATCTCAGAATAGCTCATCCCCATTAATGTGCGCCTTGTTGCTATTTATCATTCAACAAAGAGAGAGTCTGATTCCCAATAATGAGTAGAGTGTCCACGCTAGTCCTGTGATGTTAGCATTGACCCTGGGCTGATGCGTGCTGTCGCAGATTAATGGCAATATAATACTAATGACTTAGGGCCCGTGGGGAAGGTCAGTCTAAATCAGTGAAACACATGAATTTCTACGATGCTCATTTACAAATTAAATGCTTAAAACATTTGTCCACAATGCTGACTGTCATGAACAAAGCACGCTCATTTTTAATTATTCAATTAATTACGGCAAAATCTATAGCCTGTCTTTCTTTCTCTTTTTTCTCCCATGACCTAAGCTGCTTTAGCTGCTCAGAAACTCCCAGGTGCCTTAGAAAGTATCAGGAGTCTCGGCGTGTACGACCAGCCCCAAGGCTTGGTTGTTGGTGGCAACCTACAGTGGAGGCTGACGCTGCCAATGGGACAGATGAGTATCAGGCCACAGACATGTTTTGGTGACCTCAAGACAGTCTTGGAACACGAGAGCTTTTTACAAAAGAAAGCCATGAAGGTGGAAAGAAAGAACGATGTTCCGAAGGCAGGCTCGGGTGAGTTTCAGGTTGCTTTGGGCAAAAGTCTCTCCCTTTGACATGTTGGGTGTCGGGGAGGAGGTAGGTGAGAAACCCAGAGTGGGTCTCCGTGGGCTCACGAGGGGGTTGTAGACCGGGGACATCCACCTGGAGCTCTTTGGTGCTGGCACTTCACATGCTCATACCTACACAAATGTTCTGTGCGTATTAGTTCTGTATGGCTGCTGTGACGTATTAGCACATGCCAGGTCCCCTAAGACAACACAAAGTCACTATCTTATAGCTCTGCAGGTTAGAAATGGGATAATAGCAAGATATTGTCAGGGGCTTCATTCCTTCTGGAAGTTCTAGGGAAAGACCAGTTTCTTTGGCTTTTCTGGCGTCTAGAGACCATGTACATCCCTGGAGGAGTAGCCTTAATTTCCAACTTCAAAGCCAGCAATGACAGCTAAAGTTCTTCTCACGTCCTATCACCCTCTCTGCCTCTTTTGTCCACTCTTTTTGGCTATTAATAACATTTGGGTTGCTTTCATTTACTTTATTTTATTTCATTTTATTTGTTTTGTTTTATTTTAGAGTATTACGGGGGTACAAATGTCTTGATTACATGAATTCGTTTTTTACAGTTTGAGTCAAAGATACAAGTGTGCCCATCACCCAGACAGTGTGCATTGTACCCATTAGATGTGAATTTACCCGTCCCCTCCTCACCCCTCCCACTTGCTTGATTTCCGATGAGTTTTACTTCCTTATGTGCACATAAGTTTTGATCAATTAGTTCCAATTTGATGGTGAGTCCATGCGGTGCTGGTTTTTCCATTCTTGTGATACTTCACTTAGTAGAATGGGCTCCAGCTCCATCCAGGATAACACAAGAGGTGCTAGATCACCATTGTTTTTGGTGGCTGAGTAGAACCCCGTGGTGTACAAATGCCACATTTTATTAATCCACTCATGGATTGATGGGCACTTGGGTTGATTCCACATCTTTGCAATTGTGAACTGTGCTGCTATAATCATTTGGGAACAGATATCTTTGTAACAAAATGTCCTTTTTCCTTTGGGTAAATACCCAGTAGTGGGATTGCTGGATCCAATGGTAGTTCTACTTGTATCTCTTTGAGGTATCTCCATACTGCTTTCCACAGAGGTTGTACTAGTTTGCAGTCCCATCAGCAGTGTGTGAGTGTTCCTATCTCTCCTCATCCATGCCCGCATCTGTTGTTTTGGGACTTTTTGATCAAAGCCATTCTCACTGGAGTTAAGTGATATCCATGTGGTTTTGATTTGCATTTCCCTGATGATTAGAGATGCTGAGCATTTTTTCATATGTTTCTTGGCCATTAGCTTATCTTCTTTTGAAAAGCTCCTGTGCATGTCCTGTGCCCACTTTTTAAGGGGGCTGTTTGATTTCTTTTTTCTTGCCGATTTTCTTGAGTTCTTTGTAGATTCTGGTTATCAGTCCTTTGTCGGATGTACAGCACATGAATATTTTCTCCCATTCTGTTAAGGACTCTATATTTCAATTGAGTCCACCTGGATAATCCAGCATAATCTCCCCCTTGTAAAGTCTCTTTATTTTAATTCCATCTGCCACCTTCATTACCCTTTGTCATGCCAGGAGATGTTCCCACAGGTCCAGGGAATTGATATGTTAACACCGTTGGGGGCTGCATTATTCCATCTAGCACACTATACAGCCATGTATCTAATTTCTGTCCCTGTCACCCAAGAAAAATTATTTCCAATATGCTTTACAATAAATAAGGAACCTCTGCTGTCAGTTTCAAAAGGGATATTTGGAACATATCCTCTGTGGCTACGTCTGGGTTTCTGATTAAGGTACTTAAAATGCTGAGGCTCCACGCTTTGGCCGCAAAGAAAAAAGTTAACATTCACACACAATTACCCCATGCAGTTCAAAATGAGCCCTTTAAAAGCAAATTATCAAACAGTATCGCGGCACACACTCGATGCAATTTGTACGAGAAGCAAACAGAACTTTATCACTTCAACCTTTATTTAGCAAATGCTTTCGGAATTAGAAGTGCCCATGATATAGACTTCAAAAAAATCCCACAGTCGGAACGGCTTACAGATAGGTTTAGCTCAACCCCTTTATGTTAAGAATGAGACAGGTAAACTGAGCGTGTAAGCGACCTGCTGAAAGTAAGAGCTGGGACCTAATGCTTCTTGGTCCAAGTCTATCTAGTTCTGTTACCAGAAATAAAACACCCTCATCTCTGATAAAAACCCTCAAGTGTTTTTAATTTAGAATTATTAAATTTTAACGTATCATAGTAATTCTCTCTTTTTTTAATATTTTAATATGAAGGGGGATTAAAGAGAGGGGTTCGGTTTCTGTCTTTCTTTTTTTTTTTTTTTGCAATTCTCTACTTCAAATTGTTTAAATAGAAGCCCGCCATCAGGCTGTGGTCTAACTGGAGGTTGCCACTTGTCCGTTATTGATTTTATTTTGCATCCGGGAAAGTAAAAGGTGAGGTTAACATTTGACACTTCCGCACGGCAAACCCACCTCACTGTCCTCTGAAGAGCATCGTAAAAGGTGCATTTGGAACTGGGGTAAGAATGATCCAAATAAACCTGCTTCATTCCGTAGGTAACATTTTGTGCATTTTTGGGCACACAGTGCAGTTAATTGTATGGAAACATGAAAAAGAAAAAAAAGAAACGTTTTGTTCTCCATGGCAACGGTGCTGCCTTCTGGTATGATCAATGTGGATGTCAAACACCAAGCAAGTGGGAAAAGGGTAAGTGATTTTAAATGTCTGCTGTTGCTGAAATTGCCTGGAGACATTCTGAAATGATATGACTGTGTGGAAAGTCGCAAGTCAATACTCATGGTATCGAGATACCCAAACATACTCTATTTTTCATACAGTAACACGTAAGAGATCTCTGGTTTGTCCCAGCAGATGCTCATGTCTGTCCAGGTGTTAAATCCAACCCAGAGCCTTGATCGGCTGTCCCCAAGCTAAGTTTGGGTGTGGCATCATCCCAGCTTGAGAAGCTTGTTGTGTGCTTTCTTATTTCATCTTCCAAACAACCCTAGGCATAGTTCTTCTCATTCTGCAAATGAGAAAACTGAGAAAAGAAAGGATCAGAAAGGTCACATGCCTCACCCAAGGTCATGAAGTTAGTAGATGCTTGAGTGAGGGTACCCGCTTACTTTATCGACTCATTATTTTTTTCTACCCTAGAAGAGCTATTGCCTGCTAGCTAAATTGCATTTGCCCGTATTTTTTTCCTACTTCTCGGTGCATGTTTTACCCAGGACAGAGCACTCACAGAACCACACGGTCTTCATGACTCACAGAATAGCATCTCATCCTTTGGTCGCAGAAGCTTTGTTAGAAGGTCTCTCTGTGATTTGAGAACTGTACCATCTAACCTACTCTCTGGCCTTGTAAAAATATAAAAATGCCATCTTTTGCTCTCCAGCAAGTTGATGTCGAGACAACAGTGTAAATTCAACCAATGATCCAGATGCTCTGACCTTTGTTCCCATAGAAAATCATCTTTGGAAGATATTCTTGGCAACTCACCTATCCATTTATCTCAGGTGTTTATTTAACAACTACTGTATTCAAAATGCACAGGTGAGTCCGTACAAAAGTTTTGTTCTTGTCCTCAAGGGTCTGCCAGAATAATAAGGAGAACAGTCATACAAAATATTCAAAGCAATGTAACAGATTCTGTCATGGAGACAGTTATATGAGTCACAGCACCAGGGAATTCCCACTCGGATGTCATTTCCCAGGACAGGGGGTTTGTTTTCTTCCCTGCTGTGGACCTCAGTCTGCCTGAGATATTGGAACAAGGGTGCCAAGAAAAGGGAACCCGTGTTTGCTGGAAATAGGAAGACCGTCCAGGTGAGAGGGCGTGGGTTTAGCAAAAGCAAGGGGAGATTATGGCCATAGCATGGTGCATGGTTCAACAGGTCATACCAGAGATTGAGCAAGAGCGGGAGAGAAGGAGAGAGAAGAGGACGAGGAAGAAAAGGAGGAAGAGGGGAGAACAGAGAAGAGAGAAGAGAAGAAGAGAAGTGAAAGAGGAAGGGGCCGGATAGAGATTATTCAACTCCACAGGAAGCTTCCGTTCTGAGCTTCAGAGTTGAGATAGCACCGCTCCACCAACAGCGACAGAGCTCAGAACAAAGGCTTTAAGGAGTGTGTCGAAATGAACAGATTTTAATTGAGGAAAGTCTTCAGTGCTAATTTAGACGAACTAGTTCAGATATAGGGAAGCTACGTAAGAGTTTGCCCCAACAGTCCAAGCAAAACAAGCCCCAGAAGGAAGAAGAACAGGGGCTGGCTGAAAGGTATTCCAGCCACAAACCCCCAGGTGAGTTCGCAGGAACGACAAGGGAGAGACAGGAGTGGGGTGGCGTTTCCGGGGTTCTTGCGCCACCGTTCACCAACATGCACGATGCAAGACAGAAGAGGGCGTGGGCTTTCTTTTTGTGTGAGGGAGCATATACTTGCAGCATATTGTATTTGAGGTGCCTAAGAGATTATATCCGTAGCGTCCGAGACAGATTTTCATATAAACACGCTGTTAGAAAACAGCGTTATTTCTGATCTGGAAAGCAGAGCCAAGAAAACTGAGGGGGAAAAAAAAAAACAAAAGGAAAAATACAACTTTACCAACAAACTTTACTGACTTCAATAGGTTTTTTACAATCCAGGTACAACCAGTAGCTTGTACGTTATTAAAGCGTGTGTCATTAGTGTTAGGCACCGTTCGCTGATGAGCAGAGAGGCAGTAGAACATGGATGTTGCATCCACCCACTGCGGGAGATCCGTCGGAGTGACTCACATGTCCATCATCCCCCTCTGTGAGCTCTAAATAAAAAGCATCGATGTTCTTCCAGTGGAAACAGAATGACCCTATGACGTTAAAGATTAAATATTCGAGTGATTTTTGAAAAGGTTAACGGAAGAATCTGCATGTTGAGATCAATGGAGAAGGCATGTGACATAATGAACACTTGTTAAAATTTTAAAGTTTTGGCCAAGGTTCTTAAGAAAACTTTCAATAGAGGAAAACAGCAAAAGTTTTGCTCATGCAAATTGTAAACGGTGAAGGGATAAAGTACCAAAATATACACCACTTCCCCTAAGTAATGAGATATTTTAAGGCATGTGCTTATAATAGCGTTTTTCTTTATGAAGGTAAAATTTTTAATGCAATATCTGCTCTACAAAAAACACACCAACATATTTATTCGGGCTTTCAGTCCCTTTTCTGCAGTGTGAAAACTATACTGTCACATAGAAAGTGAAATAATAATTTATGTCATGTGTTAGCAGAAACTTTATGTCGATATATCGAGGGCATTCCTGGTGCAAGGAACCCCTTGAAAGGGTTCTTACGGATAAATCAGAATTATCTTTGAGACTATATTATGACAACATGCGGTTTCGTCCAGTAGACCCAGCTGCCACACATACTCCGGTCCGTGGCTGGCGGAAGGTAAATGCTCCAAAATTGCAAACTGTGAGACTCACACCCATTATGGCGGGAAAACGGTCAGGGAAGGGAAGACAGATAAAGAAATAGCCAGACCCTGTAAGCTCAGTTCCGAATTGATTCTGAACTCAGAGAAAGAGGAAATATCACCATAGTCATCCTACAGGAATGTAAACTCCACCAGTATTTCATTTTGCTTGTTTTGCGTTGCTTACGTTCCACTGCTTAATTCCCGGTGCTTACGGCATCGGTAGTGTTGTTGAACGGGTGAGTTCATCTTTCCCTACCCAGGAGTTAATAAAAATGCTTGGCCCAAAGAAGGTGCTTAATAAATGTTAGGTAAACAGCTGGATGATGTACAGCTGTACAGATGGATGACTGGATGGATACAGGAATGAATGAATGAGAATAGACATACTAAAGGATGTATACGCGTGTGTGAGAGAGAGAGAAAGAATGTGCACAGTTCAAAGCAGAAAGAGTTACTCATTTTAGGAGAAAAAGGGTAAATTATCTAACTCTTCATGTCATGACATAGACCAAAAAAAATTAATTGGATAACAGAAGATAGACAAGATATTTCAGATGCCACAGGTTCTGCGGATGTCCTTACCACGTCTTACACTGCACTGGGTGCTACTCAACACCAAACTCACCCCCTTTGATTCAAAGTCAAGGGATAGTCAAGGGATTCAAACAAACAGTTACGTAGTAGTCGAGGCTTATGGAGAGATTTGAGGATCGTACGTTCCACGGTTTTAGTTAATGTGATGCCGCCGTCATGTTGTCTAGAAGATTACAGTGCTGCGTTCCAGGCATCTCCCATCATAGGTGATGCTATCATGTTAGAGCGAGTCGGCGCTTCCTGCTGCGGGAAGCCCTCGAGGCTCACTCTCCCATGTCAACTTACAGAGAAGTCCCGACTGCCGAGTGGAGTTCAGCTCTTTGCATCAAAGTGTCAGTAAACAGCACTAAAAAAATAATGGTGGCATGGATGCTCCACTTAACCGCTGAGACAGCGAGCTTGTTCTTCGGGGAACAGAGGGGAAACAGCTGCAGGAATTCAGATTCTCGTGGAAAGGACGATGTCTCAGGGCGAAGAAGGCGGTGACTGAGGCACTGGGCAGGATCCTTACTCAAATAGCCCACGCGAGGCCGGCGGGCCGCACCCAGCTCCGTGACGTGAGCAGATGCAAGCCCTTGCCCAGCCCCTGCCTCACCAGGCGCAGTCGCTGTACACTTGCTATTTTGGATCTTGCGAGCACAGAGGCGAGCTGACGTTCTTCCACTTGCTTTCATAACACTCGGGAACAGAAAAGGATTCTTCTTCTGGGAAAGTTCATAGGATTTCCGGCAAGGCGACCTGCTCCCCTCTCTCCTCTCCGCCGCCACCCACGGGCTCACGCAGGGCCCCGGCCCACCAGTGGGCAGCCCGCCCAAGTCACAACGCCGACTTTTATCTTCACCAGTGATTTCTGAATGACGGACTGTCGTCTTACACAGAAGGCTTTTGTTGAGAGCCAGTCCCGTGGATTTTCAGAACGGGATGTTTCCATTCCCGTTACTTCAAGCACGGCCAGCTCTCAGCAGTATTCTTGTCAGGTAAATATGAGCTCATGGGAAAAAAGGGGGAAAAAAAAGAAGACATGTAAACTTATTATAAGCAAAGGGAAGTTAAAAGGATTTTCTTTTTCAGAGTTTATCCAACTGGATTTATAGTTGATCCAATAATTGCTTTGATAGTGGTGTGTAATTCAGAGCACCTCCTCCGATTCTTTCTCTCTCTCTCTCTTGCTTTGAAATTTCCATGGAACTCAGGAGGTGGAGACCATTCGAGTTACAATCGCAAGGTCTCACTAAATGGACCAAGCCTTATGTGACTGCGGACACCAAAGTGTTGACATTGCTGTGAATATCTGGGCTATACATTCTAATTTTAAATGACACGCAAGATCAGTTTGAAGGGCTTCATTTTTCAGAAATTAACTTTTAAAAAACTACACCAACTTGATAAGGGAAGGTTATTGGAGCCCTGTGAATGTTTTTGCAATTACCTGCAAGAGAAGCTGATGGTTTTGCAGGGTGGAGGCAGCCCCTGGTCATTCCAACTTCTACAGATCATTTTCAGAGCAACTAGGGGAAGTCTTGATTGCTTTCAAGACAAGCATTTCAAAATCATTTTTCCAGGGTTGTTATTCCTGTAGAATGCTAGTGGGGCTCTGTTATGGGCTGAATTGTGTCTCTCCCAAATTCGTATGTTGAAGCCCTAACCCCCAGGGCTGCGGAATGCTACTGTATTTGGAAATGGGCTTATAAAGAGGTTGATTAATGTAAAATGAGGTCACTAGGGTGGGCCCTGATCCAACAGGACCGGTGTCCTTATAAGAAGAGGAGGTGAGGACACAGACATGCACAGAGGAATGACCATGTGAGGACACAGGGAGAAGACGGCATCTACACGCCCAGGAGAGAGGCCTCAGGAGGAACCAGCTCTGCCGACATCTTGGGCTCAGACTTCCAGCCTCCAGGACTGTTGTGTAAATAAATTTCTGTTGTGTAAGCCAATATGTATACATATAAATATACAGTTAGACACACGTGCTTTCAGCTTTAGCACTTTGTACAAACTTGCATGTCGTAAGTCTACAAGAAACAATTGCAATGTGCGATTCTTTGGTCATAGATCCTTTTACCCTAGATGATTTTGAGAAACTCTTGTTCCAGTAAAGATGCTTTGGAAAACATCACCGTATACCAAGTGGCTCTAGCTAATGGAAATACTCACTTACGCTGAATTCCCTCTGTTTGCATATGAAGTTTCATCAGCACCCCATTTGGTTTTTCTGGGTGAGATCACCAACCAGGACTTCCGAAAAGAAGTGCAGTCCTGGTTTGCTGTCCAGACATGTCATCTAAAGCAAATGCAAAGTTTGCCTGGTAAGTTTAAAATAATACATGGAGCGCTTTGTGCTGTTGCTGTGGTTTGAGGTTTAGCGTGCTTTAGTCGATATTAACCTATTCCAAAAATTTTGTGAAAGAAGGCAGTTGTTTATTTTTAACAGAGAAGATGAAGGAACAAGTTAGTATTTAAAAGGATGACTTTGGAGTGGATTCCAGTGACACCAAATACTCTTATCTGGGCCGCTCAGTTAGCCCGTCTGAGTTCAGTTTTTTTCATCCATTAAGAGACAACACAAAATACAGTTTTTATTTCTCCCGATGGATCAGAGGATGAAATGAGCTGACAAGGGGAAGCTGTTTAAGAGACGGCGTGGTACAGTAAGTGTTTGATCTTGTTTTTATCGAGGTCACCCATGAAGGGCTGGTCCAGCTGACTCCCCAACGGTGTCTTCTGATAACCTATCTCCTATTCATGTCCTTATACATTTATTTTTGTTTTGTTTCATTTTATTCTTTTAAGAGACAGGGTCTAGCCCAGGCTGGAATCCAACTCCCGGGCTCAATGGATCCTCTGGCCCTGCCCTCCTGAGGAGCTGGGACTACAGGTGCACACCACAGGCACGCCCGCATTCCTTGTGCATTAGTCACACTTTTGAGACTACTGGGGACTGACGGCCCTGAGTTCAATCCCAACTATGTGTGCTGATAATGCTACTGTTCTAGTGCTAAAAATAAGATATATACCACCAGTTTAGAATTTCAGGAAAATTTATCTCAAAAATTAGTAATACCCAGAAGTTCACCAGAGAGACCAGTGGCATTCACTTTATGTGTCAGTGAAAATTACATAAATATCACAGAAAACAAAGTACATAGTACTTGGCAGGGAAGAGCCAATGTCTCCATCTAGCTCTGTGGGCACTCAAGCTTTATAACTCAAATACAGTTTGCTTTTATATGCTTTTGTTTTGTTTTAGAGTTAGCTTTGGCCGTGCATTTCTACGTGTTTGATGAGGGTTTGTTCTAGCTTTTGCTTGCACTGTCTGAGTTCATTTTCCTATTCAGTGCCCACAGTTTTGCTAAGGAGGATATTAATGCACGCCAAAGAATACATAAAAACATCTCCTTAGAAATGAGTAGGCTATATCCACCAGCTCACCTGTCCTGTTCTTGAATTCTGGGTATGTTCAGCCCTTTGCTTGTCCCATTGTGTATTTTTTTGTTGTTGTTGTTCACACCCAGCTTGATTTTCCCATGCATTTTACCCTGGTGGCCCCCGGCAAGCCTTGAGTTTGAGACCCCCTTGCTCAGGGTTCCTTCGAGACGTTTCAGAACAAAACTAACCAGGTTACGTCTGAGAAGCAGAAAGAAATATCACGAGTGCTGAAAGTCCGAGTCGGAAGAGGGTTCTGGTGGTGACGGAAGTGAAAGCAGATAAGGAAATCCAGAGGCTGAAGAAGTGACGAATGTGTCGCAGCTCATACGATAAATCAAAAGACAGTGGCAGGAACCCTTAGGGGCCACGAGGCAATCGTACGGCAAGTGGAAAGCGCTGAGCTTGCTCAATAGGTGAACATCAGACAGAGTGAAGGAAAATCATTGCAGGCTTTAAAAATCCCCTTCCAGTACAGGACCACATCTGTGTTTGCGTGGACGGCTGTGAGCTCCGGGCCCGCTTAAGAGCAGGTGCGTGTCCCCGAGACTCAGCTTGGTCTACGTCCTGTTGACGCCACAGTCGAGGACTGCTCACTGACTCCTGATAACTAAAGGAGCATCCCGGTGGCCACAGAGATGCCGCAGATACTGGGAACGACTCCGTAGAAATTCCTTCAGGGGCCCTGCAAGGTAGAGGACTCCCCTGCCTTAACCTAAGCAGAATGTTGATGAAATTGGGATGGGTTTGGTACAGACTAAATAGAAACACTTATCAGCAAGAAGAAAATGCGTGCCTGGTTTCAATGTTTAAGGAATGGCTTAACATTCCTTTGCAGGGGAGATGGCTATAGACACGCCAGGCTTGTGTTCCTCCCAGTGTCGGTGAGTTTAGGGACAACAGACTTACAAAGAGCTCACTTATCAACGGCCCTCACCAGTGTGCCTATTTGCAACCTGCAGTGGCTCACGACTGCTTTTCCAGTCCTTATTGCCGGAGGAACCCATGTCCCGGCACCAGCAAAGCCCTAGGGTGTCACATCTGTACCTGCAGGACACGACACGCATGTGTCCTGTTTGCAGCGTTTTTCTACATTAGCGGCCAGCTGTCTGCAACGGTACAGAGGACCTGTGCTCCACTGTCTGTGCTATCTGCCGGGGAGGCATTTGTAGGCGGGAGATTTTCCTGGCACCACGGACGGTTTTCCCCTGTGGTGCTCATATGCAGAGGGGCATGTGAGGTCCTATTCTGCTGTGTAGGGAGAGCACTGGCGGTGGTGTGGAAGGGAAAAAGTTTGCACCCAAACGATTGGGCAGAAAGCCTTGTAATAATACTGGTGAGACCGGTTGCCCACTTGGGCTACAAGGTGTCACTGGGCTAGAAAAATAAAAGGATTGGAGATATATTTTGAAGGGGAAATTGAGCCCCCTTCCGCTGTTATAAAACTAGACAGATGAGGCAGAACAGTTGAAGGGAAGAAGCAACTCGTTTCTTAGACAATAAAAGCCTAAGGTAACAGAGATGCCTTAGAGTGCTCCATAAAGACCTCCAGACGATGGAAGATGTGGGCATAGAATTGGCAATAAGAGTTGGGATAGAAACAGAGACATTTTGGAGCCACTGGGACCTGAAGTTGCTTTCAGAGGGTATGCAGAGCACGCAAGAAACCAATGAAGAACACAGACATTTTAGGACAAAGCAGAAGATGGGAAAACTAAGCAAGACCTGCCAGAGAAGTAGGAAGAAATAAAAAAATAAAATAAAATAAAAAAGGTGTCCCAAAAGTCAAGGGCAGACTGCATTTCAGGAGTCAAGTGTTAGCTTAGTAGGTATGAAATGTCTGAGTTCCTTAAGTACTAAGTGTGACAGTTGATACCTCTGACATCTCACTTTGACACTCCTTGTTTTATTTTTATTGTAAAGGTGCATCCTCAGTCTTTTAAATGCACATTGTGGCTTGCGATTATCTTTCAAACTTTTTAGAGCCCAATTTTTGTGAAACGATGGACAGGTCAAAAATCCATGTTATTTTCGAATATGAGTTCCACCGTAGAACAAGTCTGCAGGGCAGACAGCTCGAAACATCAACACGGTGTGTGGGGAAGGATGTGGCCAAAATCACAGCAGATGTCACCAAGAGGGCGAGTTAAATATATAAAAGAAAGCTCTTCGTTTTCATTTGGATGTTAGCCTCACGGGGTTTCCACTTCACACACACGGAGCCTACACCCCTGTGGGGATCTTTGGGTTCTTGTCAAGCTCAGCATCGGAGGAGAGTGGAGAGAGTAGACAGGAAGACAGTGAAAAACCTTTCCTGTACCTTCCCTTTTTGTTCACCACTCACCGCTGCTGTTTACAAACTCGGTTAGGAAGAGAGCAACGCTTTGCACAACTCCCGGAGGTAGAAGGATGCAGGTGTCCGCCCCTCCACACCACCCGCGTTTACCTGGTTTAAGCTAATGGGTCCGCAAGCTGTGGGAGCTGAGCTCCAAGGTTAGGAGGAAAGCCCAGAATAGACGCAGGTCCCCACATTTTAGTTGCGTGGTTTTGGCATTCTTGTCTGCTCATTGTCCACTGCCGTTACTAACGATCCTTTCACGCTGATGCTGGTTTGGGAGGGTGTTGTCTGTGCTAGCTAAGGATGAGATCGCAAGGTCAGGCTAAACACTTTAATCTCCGTTTTACTCTATTTAACCTCTTCTGAGGTCTAGCTCAGTGCTGCTAACCGTGTATAGCACGTTCCTTTTGTCAACTTGACAAAATACTAAGGCTGTTTGAACTTGCAGTTTTAAGCCATCATGCTTTATTTTGGTTTACAGATAATCTCAGGATAGTTAAGATTTAATTGAATTAGACATGTTAAAAAAGTGTTGGCATTATCAAAATAGAAATACACTAATAACCCTAAGTAAAGAAGAAAAGCCTAAACTACAGCGTTTTTTTTTTTTCCTTCTGGAATAGATATTTATATTGGTAATTGAAAAATTAATCTGTCTTTAGATTACCCAAGGGAATTACAAGAAGCTTAGCTACTTTAGATAAAAAAAAAAAAAAAAGCGTTCCAGAGTCATTATAAACAGACGACAGTGGTAATCAGTCTTTCTAAACTGTTGTTAAGTTACTTGGATTCTGAATCTTTAATTAATTGACTGATATTATGCAACGATAATGTCATTTCATTTTCTCTTCAAAAAAATGGAGATAGAAGAAAAAGGTAGCCCCCAATCCATAATTATTTCCACTTATTTTATTTTGCTATTGTACTTTCGGAACCCAACATTCTCTACTAGTTAGCAGGTCTCATCCTTTTAATTTTGATTTATCTGTTCTTTTGTTGCTGCTGGAAAACTGGATATTTAACCTTTTCATTTGAGCTCTTTTATATCCAGGGTTGGGGAGACTCACTATGTTTTAATAATCATTTATTTCTAGAAACAACACGTATGATTTTCCTGGACTTTTGTTCTTAATACCAAGTAAATATTAAGTAATCATAATAGCAAATTTAGTAATTGCAGCCAAATCCAATTACTGAAATATGCCTGACCACTTTGTGAATTTTTGAGAAAGACGAATGACTATATTTGCCAAAATTATTGACTTCATTATATCTGCCTGTTAATTTTCCAGTCAGTGCAAGTTTATCAGTTGTTTACTAGGTTTTTCTTATAAAATATGTTCAATTGTTTAATAGAAAAATCTATACAGAGAAATTTTTGGATGGCATTTAATCTCAGCATAAAATATCATATGTAGTTCTGTTTCCTATAGACACTTATTTTCCACGTATGTGCAAAGTGACTTTACCAACAGTAGCTTTTACTAGCCATGGTGATTAGGTTATATCATCTCAGCGTAGATATATTTGGCAAGAACTTATCCAGGATTTACTCTGTTCTGCATCAGTTTAGAATCAAGTTTAGGTGTTTCCAATTCCACAGTGATGGTGCTACACACACATTTCTTAGAGTCCAACTGTGCATTTTCTTAAAATAGTGTGTGTTGATCCTGTCCCCAGATCCTTTTTCACTGCATGACCTGCTCGATAATAAGGACCTTGGTCACCGTCAGAGCTGGTTTTAGTGTCCATTATGCAGGACGAAGAACAGATAAGACCACAATTAATTCATTACTGTCTCGACTAGTGCAAGTCCTGTTATGTCTCCTGGAGTTGTTTGGAATTGCAGACTATTGCACTTCTGTGTGATTGTCAATGGTTATTGAGTCTTCTGAGGACAGTCTATAGGTGGATTTTCTAGAAGAATAGTTCTGACAACAGGAATAGATGCTCCCTACTAATGGACAATCAACTTGACTTTGCACTTACTTAAACAAATAGAGAGCCCACTCTAAAATTACGGATGAAGCTCAGTTATAAAAGTACTTGGGCCCTCAGAGCTGCGTAGCACCTAGGTGGAGAGAGGGAAACGGGGAAGTTATTGTGCACGTGAACACATTAGCAGAAAGTTAAGTGAAAACTGTTCGTCTCTGAGACCAGAAGATAGTCTCGGCTCAGCAGACAGTGTTCATGGAGACATGATAAAAGGAGGCACAAATATCTTAGCAAGATTTCATACAGCCTTGAATGATGAGTCAACAGGTTAATTATTGATATGTAAGAATAGCAAGGAAATGCTGCAACACAGAGAATGATTTATAAAGGTTCGGCTCACATAGGATAGGGAGGAGACAGGAAAATGTGAGGTGTTACTTAATACATAATTTTAAGTTTGCCTACTGGCTTCAAAGAAGTCATACTACCTAGTACCAATTGAGAGAGGAATTTGTTTAAAAAGGCCTTATGCAGACAGAGAGAAGAAATTTAGTGACATGTTTAAAAGGTGGAAGAGTACTTTTGGAAGAGGGAATGGCATCAGTTGTTTGTAGAACTACTGCACTTAATGTGTTAAGTATATTCAGCAACAGTTGTATAGGTCAGGAAAATATTAGACAAAAAGCAAACAAGAAAAAAAATGGGGGGAGGGAATATTTTTGCATCCCAGAAACACAGGGAGCTCTGTCAAATGGAGCAAAAAAAAAAAAAAAGATGAACCTTTCACCTCACTCAGGACATTCATGGTACAGAATGTTGTGAAAATGACAAAAAAAAAAAAAAAAAAGAAATCACGCACAAATGAAGTAAAGTGGCAAGCTGAGCTTCATGTGGTCCAGCCAACCCTGCCTTTTGCAGGACGACCATAGAGAATTTGGGCGGGGAAAAAAGGACTTCCCTAAACTGGCATATTTAGCCAGGTTTTTGTTACTACAAACCTACGTGTTCCATCCCTGACTGACTTGGTCATACTCAAATGTCCCTAAAGTAGATCTCCCTGAATCTTCCAGGGAGATCCTTCTAGCACCTGCTCTGCTGGTGGCCTTCCCTGGTGGCAATGGTGACCCAAGAGCTGGGGAACAGTGGGATTCCTTCCTCCCACATGGTGGCTTTCAGAGTTGACTGTCTTGGCTGGAAACCATGCCAAGTTTCTGCCTTGCTCGTTCTTTGTGCCCTAAGAAATAGTTAAAAGAACTGAAAGGGTAATTAGGAAAATTACCATGATGGTTAATTTTATCTGTCAACTTGACTGGACTAATGGGTGCCCAGGTAGCTGGTAAAGCATCATTTCTGAGTGTGTCCGTGAGGGTGTTTCTGGAAGAGCTCTGCACTTGAGTTGGTAGACTGAGTAAAGAAACCCCCCCACCGGTGTGGGTGGGCATCATCAAATCTGTTCATAGCCTGAGCAGAACAAAAAGGCAGAGACATGAAGGATGAATTTTCTCTCTTCTTGAGCAGGGATGTCCATGTTCTCCAGCCCTAGAATTTCAAGCTCCTATTTGTGAGCCTTTTGATGTTCCAAGACTTACACCATCAACTCTCATGGTCCTCAGACCTTCAGACTCAGACTAAATGATGCCATCAGCTGTCTTGGTTCTCCAGCTTGCAGACAGCGTGTCATGGGACTTCACAGCCTACAGAATTGCATGAGCCAGTTCCCATCATAAATCTCCTCTTATTTATCTGTATCTATTTCTATAACTACATATATGTATCCATCTATATCTGTATTTAAATTTATAGAGTGATTGATAGGTAGACATATCTATCAATGGGATAGTTATACCCTATTTACTCTGTTTCTCTGGAGAGCCCTGGCTAATACAGTTATTAAAGGGGCTCAGATGATGAGAACAGGGAAAGGAGCTCTCTGTGGTCCTGAGATGAGTGTAAGGGGCCTGGATGATGGTGAAGGCAGACAGAATCATAGGATCCAGAGGCAGGAGTAACCTGACAGTTACAACATCCTCAGGTTCAGAAAGTTTAAGAGACTTGCAGAGGCCATATGGTGAAGAAACGATAAAGAACTCAGCAGATCAGACACTGGTTCAGAAAACCCATGTCTTTTTCACCCTGGGCACACAAGGCTACATGCACTTCCAGCCTGCCCAACTGTCAGAGGTCTTCGTGGAATCCAGTTCCTGCTGGTGAGATCGGGTGGGGCCACTGTGTGCTACTTCATGTGCAAACCTTCATGCTCTTTTCTGCTTCTTGCCGGCTGGTTGTCCTTAGCTATCTCATGTTGGAGATAGAAGAGCTACAATGTGGAAAGAACCTGGGTTCTAAGATTAGTGCTTAACAAAAGCTTCATCTTCAGTAATACCCATGGAAGAACATTATCTGGACAAAGAAAGCATGAACAAAAAACACGTCATTTCTTTAGCTCTTTATATTTTTCCAACGCCTTTTATATTCGCTGAACTACAATTATTTGAGACAGATCTATTGAAGCCATTTGCATTGCTTTAACTGATTCAGTGGGTAGATAAAATATCTCAAAACATAATCATCCCCTAGAAGTGGAGGAGGAACAATAGTGCACTAAAGCTTTGAAAAGTTTTGTGGCAGGACAGACGCAAGAGAAAAATGGAGTCAGGCTTTTAAGATGAGGGGTTTAGGAGGGGAAATGGGGCCCCTCACAGATAATAATGTCATATCATAGTTACTCCTCCACTTTTGTGCCTTGTACAGATTTGCATGGCATTAGCATCTGTTGACGGTTTCAATGACTATTTCTCCAATTGCCAATTCCATGCTAAGCCAAGCAATATATTGGTTAAGATATTATGACTTAAATATATATATATATATATATATATATATAGAGAGAGAGAGAGAGAGAGAGAGAGAGATAAATAGAAATATAGGAGAGAATTAGATAATGCATCTTCTATCATGAGTTTGACGTTACGATTGAGAGACTTTAGACGTTGCAATGTCACATGTTAGGTGTTCTCTACAGATGGAAATTGCTACCTTCTGGATCCACCCAGAGTTTCTCAACCACCCCACCATGACATTGGGACCAGGTATTTCTGGTCCTGTGGGAAGCTGTCCTTTGCACTGCAGGTTGTTTAGCAGCAACTCTGACCTTGACTCACTAGATGCCAGTAACAACCTCCCGGTAAAGACAAACCAAAAAATTTCTTCAGATTTTGCCAAAGTGCCCTGGAGGACCCAGTTGCCTCTGGTTCCCCCTGAGCAGCTAAGCACAGTGAGGCCTTTTGGATTTGCATGACTGATGAAAGAATGAAGGAGCTATTTTCGTAATAATAGTCACTCTGAGTTTGAAATGCCAGCTGCCCTCCCCCATCCTCTACTTTGTGAACACAGAGATAGTTTGGAAAAAGTCCATGCATTTAACTTTTCTACTAGGTGGCCTGGGTTATAAAAGAAAATAAAGCCCTGCCCCCCCCCTCCCTGGGGAGATCAATATTTTGGGATGTAAAATTGCAGGAGAAATAGGATGTATACACGTTGCTACACAGTTCACTGACAAGCACCCTTTTGAAAACCAGTGTTCTTCTCTGAGAAGATTGCTTTCTCTATCCCATAAGATTTTGAGAGAGGATTCCCATCACAATTGGGTTCCGGGACTCTGTGTTTCGGCTGGAATGCTGTCGCCATGAGACCGTTAACCGCTTCCCAAACCCCATGACGCGTCCGCCTAGGAATGCTGTCAACAGCTAAGCGGAGCCGTGTGCCCTCTCTCTCTCTGGCACGGAGGCACATAAAACCCGAGCAGGCCCGCCCAAATTGCGATCTCGGCTGTGGGAAAGGCTCCGTGAATAAGCTCATTGAAGTGGTGATTAAAAGGAGGGCACCCTGAAGCTGGCAGGGTGTTCAAAGGATTCCTGGGGAGGGGGGCATTCCTTTGCCCAGAAAACGAGGTAAGGGACCTAAAGCCCAGGACCGTCCTGCTTAATAGGGAAGCTGGGAACACTCCAATCTCCCCCCATCCCTGCCCCGAGCCCCACCATAAAATGAAGCTATTCAGGATGGCTCAAATGCCAGGCAGGACAACAAATCACTTTGCCAAACGTGATCTTTGAAGTCGGGGCAGCCTAGCTCCTGCAAATGGCACTGATCCATGAAAGATGCTTTGCAAGGAGAGTATTTACACCAGTGCTCCATAAACCACGCAGTCACAGCCCATCAGGATGTGTGCAGTGAGCAACTATTATGCTCCGTCTGCTCTGTGCTGAGAGGGTATGAAAATGCTTCTTGAGCTGAGGCCATTTGCAAATTCAAGTGAATGAATGGTGTGAGAGGGGGGTTGATTTATATCTTGGAGGTGGAATCGCTTTCTCTTTTAGAAATAATCAGCTGTAGGGTCATCAGATCTTCTCTTGGAAGAGATATGGGCAGGATACTGAAGCCCCTCCTCCTCTGGGAAGTGGTGGTATTTTGTTAGATTTTGTAGAAAGCGATAGAATGAGGTATATCACCCTTTTTCCCTGTCTGGAAGCTGAGTGAAAACCTCTGGCTCACCAAAGGGTGTCAGACTGTTTTGTCAACTTTCTGATACCCCTTTAATCCCTAACTAGGATTCCCAGCAGAGTACCAGCAACCACAATGGGCCTAAATGAGATTTCCAACATTCACTCGTCTCTGATTAAAACTGAACTCTTGCAGCGCCCCTGGCAGTGTGATATTCCCATTGCTCCAAATTCCTTCCTAAGTCTCTTAAATTCCATCGGCATCTTGCAATTCAGCCCAGGTGACCTCATTCCTGTTCACGCCTGCAAATCAGCCTTTGGAGTTCTTGATGGGGAGAGAGGAAAGTGTTGTCTGGAAAACTCTTACAGGACAACTCCAGTCCAGACCCCCTGGACAAGATTCCCTGAGCGGGCAGAGCTCTTCATTGGGATGCCCGGGTGCCAGCCAGGTCTCCACAGGCAACGGGCAGCCGCGGTTCTGAGCACGGGCAGCCGCAGTTCTGCACACAGACAGCCACAGGGCCAATGCACTGTGGCAGAGCGTGAAACCAGGAGCCTTACCCAACGAAGGCAGAGCCTCCAAGCCCATAACTCCATGGAATTTGAAAATTCTCGAAGGCCCCCGCAAAAGCCTGCCGATTCCTTTCGTACATTGAGAGACTGATCTTGTGTGCGGGGCTGTTCCATACCATATATTCTGCAGACCTCGGAGAAAGGTAAAGAGAGCTGTTGCTTCTAGAGAGAGAGCTGTAGAGCTGATGGGATTTCACAGCGCAGGGGTCCATTTTCACTCATCATATGTGAGTGCACGCCACACGCCTTCCAAAGCTGGAGCACAGGGGAGCTGGGGACCCATGCCCAGAGCCTTGTCCTACATGCACGAGCTTTACTTCAACACCAGGAAGCCAGGGGACAATAGAAGCTTGCATCCTGGGAAGCATTTGGCTTTTGTGTTTTATGCAGCTGCCTCATTAGCATATGGGATAAAGTTAGTTATGTGCAGGTTTTTTAAAAGAGCAAGGCAGCAGTAAAATCAATAAACACCTGCTAGATCAATAACTGCCTCTCAGCAGACCAGTGGGCAAATCCATTTATCCAGGAGATCATATCTTCAATGCAAAGTGACGAGTTAATTTTCCTGAACTGCACGTTATTTTAACACTGAAGGAAAGCCCCCTTTGTGGGAGGTGTCTTTGCACACTCCCGTGCATGACAAGAGTTCTGCACAGAAGGTACAAAGACCAGACCGTCCTGTGCTCGCTCGGCGGCCTCTGACGTCCCCTGACATCCAGTCCTGTGGCAAGGCGGTTGGTTGGGAGCAATTATTTGAAGAGAGCCTGTTCTTTTAACCGCTGCCAAGAAAAAGATTAGATAGGAAAAGGTCACTGCGGAAGGAGGGGTGAGCGGTTGTTTAATTTTTAACAAACACTGCACGCTCCATGGCAGAGCTATTTCCACCACTGTATGATGTTTCAAACATGCACTGAATAAAGGGGTGATTTAAGCAAAGCTAAAAGTGGCCCCCAAAAGAATGCTCCTTTTGTTACTGGTGAGCACATTTTGAGAGGACAGAGTCATGGGGTCTCAGAAGGACAGAAACTCTACAGCCCAGTTTTATTTTTAAAGAGTAGACCCAATCTCTGGGTATTTGGTGAGTCGCCAATTTTTTTTTTCCCCAATCTTTCTTCTCGTCATTTCTGCTTTAAACAGGCATTTGTTCGGGAAATGAACTCCACAGGAAACCTTACAGAAAAACTGCCACACCTGCGATGTGCTTGTGCAAAAAAATAAATAAATAAGATATTTTATCTTTTGTGTTTCATTACAAAGCCATCAGGCCCTTCCAACTCTCAAATCTACCATTAGCGTGAAAGGTTAATCAGCCATCATGAGAAATTGGAAAGGCGAAAAATAAAACAGGGAGATAAAATGTGTCAAATACGAAGTTGCCCTGTGTTAATGACGGGCAGGTTGCTAAGGGAATCCGGGCATCCGGGCTGACGGGTGGGTGTGACTAAGATCGTGATGCACGTTCCCACCGCGTGCAGTACCCCGGACACGTGTGTGGAGGCTTCCAAGAAGTTAATGGTATTTAAAAGAAAGCAGCCAAGGCAACAGCAAAAGCAAGGAAGAACACAATTATTCTCAAAACAGTTGGGGATATTTCCAGGAGCACTCTATCACAGATCACGTTACTGAACCCTTGTCATTTTCCATTAAGTGTGAACATGTTGAAGCAGGAGAAATTCCTTATTCTTAGAAGATGCATGCTGTAACAGTGTGAGAGCCACCAAGAGTAAAAAAAAAAAAAAAAAAAAATCAAAACGTGGAAAAACAAAAATCATAAAGTGTCAACTACTGTTATACCTTTAAGGAGCAGTATGGTTTGGTATTAAACTGGGGGGAGGTAGGAACACAGGGAAAGTGCTACGGTACGAATTTTTCCGGGCAGGGGTAGCTTTGTCCTGTCTCTGGGGCAGCAGGGATGGATCCTCAGGGCGGGGCCTGAAGGACAAGGACACAGGCAGAGAAGGGTCGAGCGGGGGATCCTCCGTAGGACGGAGACGCAGCTACGAAGGCAGGATGGAAAGAGACAAGATGACCCATTTGCGGGACTATAAATAGCTCAGAGCTGTTCCTACCTCCCCGCACAGGCAGGTGGAGGCCCCGCATGACAACCACTCCGTCATTCTTCGGAGACCACAACTTGAAGGGACTCATTTTCCTCTCCTCGAAAAGGGAAATCTTGATCCCATCTGACGTAGCTGTTTCTCGGGCCCCGTAGGAGGAGTGCCAAGACCCGAGAGTGTAGGTTGCAATTTTTAAAAGTGTGCAAATAGAATCCACAGTGGCAGTGCAAATTCAGCCCTCTCTGGCCCGTGCCCTTGGATTTTGCAATGTCCCGTCCTGCAAAGCGTGCCACACAGACGGAAGGAAGAGGCCATTCAGAGCAGGATTTGTACCAGGAGTGAAATCCATTGATTCTGTTCATCGGTCATTATTCCTAGTGACCCTCTGAGAGCAGGGAAGGTTCAGTGCCCTTGTGTTATTACCAGGGAGCAGATCTCGTCCATGTCTTCACGAATCAATCCAATACACAGGAATGTGTCGTGCAACCCACAGTTCTAGAAGGTGCTGCAAAAATCGGGGGAATAAAAGAAAGCGGAATCCACAGGTTCTGGCACCTGGGAACTTCAAATGAGGCTGTGGGGGTGAGAGTGACACAAACAAGAGAAGGTTCAAAGACAAGGGATGAGAAATTTCAGCTCATATTTACACCGGGCGTTGCAGATTTAGAAAATGCCCGAGCTGTTATGTAGAAGAGCGTTTATAAACACGTGGGTAGGCCACAGAGATCTTCCTCTCTGAAGGAGGACGGATTTCATTTAAGGATCCTTCGTGGGAAGGAAGTCTTGAGCTTTAGCAAGTTGAGTGATT
>CAUYRT010029532.1:0-12372 GCA_963574885.1 Lepilemur ruficaudatus
TATTTTTATTTGCTAAATCTGTCAACCCTACCTTGGAGAAAAGCCCACTGCACTTGGAATTTGTTGAGGAGATACCTATATCGACTTGCCCTCAGAGACAGATTTAAGAAGGAATTTGACTGAAGAGTGAGTAGAGACAGAGACCATGTGGAATTTATGTACTGGATCTATTGGCAGACACTAGATTTAAAATAATTTTCTCTTCTTTAAGAGAAACTGTAAAAAAAAAAAAACAAGAAGAAGAAGAAGAAGAAAGAAAATGAAAATGAAAATAAAAGAAAGAAAAGAAAAAAACAAAAACAGCAATTCTGAATTTCCAAAGCAAGAGAAGACTATGAAAATTATTTTCTGTAGGACCTAGAATATATTCCTAGAAAATTATTCAATGTTCTTAATTGGATACTAGAAGATTGGACCTCTATAGAACAGAAACAGAAATCCATGAGGTACAATTGAATCAGAAAGAGATAAAACGGGAGATATATAAAGTGAAAAATTATTAAAAAGAAACCAAAAATTAATGAACAGCATTAAAATCTCCTTTGACACAATAAAAAGAACTTCTTTGATAATATTAAAATAATTCATGTAGAAGAAGAATTTGAGAAGCTGTCTTGGAATATAGAGAAGACAAAAAAAAAAAAAGAAAGAAAAATACTATTGCTCTGAAGCCAGAGATGGGATAAACAGCATTATAATTATAGGTGTTTTAAGAATTATAGGAAAAACTTCTATAAAAATAAAGTTGAAGTTTCTGGTTTGGGATAAGAGGAAGCAAGCACACTCTACCTTGCTCTCCTACTGAATGCAGCTTTAAAACCTGGAAAAATGCATGGAGCAGCTATTTGAGAACTTGGAGAACTAAATAGTAGCAGGTAGACCATGATTCAAAATATCACTGAAGAATCAGTGAGTTTACCTTTTTTTCCTACTAACATACCCCAACCTGACTTCAATGTAGTCCAAACCCAAGAAGTGGATACCCAGGTACAGAGAAAGCTCTGTGAGCTCTAGTTCTGGCTACAGGATTGGGAAAAGGAACTCCCAATGCTCAGCATTCCACCTCCAAGCAAGCTCATGTTGGCAGCAGCAAAGACAGCAATAGAAGTCCTCATGAGCCAAAACTGAGAGGGCAATCTTCTTTTCCTACCAACGGTGCTGTGCTCCTAAGAGGACAGGGCAGACTTGCCATTTCTCTCTCTCTCTCTCTCTCTCTCTCTCTCTCTCTCTCTCTCTCTCTCTTCCTCTCTCTCTCTCTCTCTCTCTCTCTCTCTCCCTTCTCCCGCCCCCCTCCCCCGCACCCTGCTCCCTCTCTCCATCCGACACCCTTGTCACTTAGTCTTGAACATAGGAGAAGTAGCAGAGGCAGACAGCAGGCAGAGTAACTAAAGCCCCAGCTTTCTGAGTGGAGGGCTGAAAAGGGAGCCCCCAAGAACAAAAAATTACCAGAAAGATGGCAAAGAGGGAGGCGCTTGGGCAAGTAAACCCATATAGTTGTTATGAACTTCTGGGCTCACCTCCAAGCATGCTTGGAATCTAATCCTAAACAGTATACCAAGGAATTTTGAGAACTGGGCAGATAGACCATCACTCAAACTCCAGATTTGCCACTGGGTGGCACACACATAGACGAGATCCAAATAGTATTGCTAAAGGCTTTGAAAATTTAAGATATTAGAACCATAGCCCACAGAATGCAGATTGGAAGTAGCAGCCTCAACCTATCCAGATCAACTGCCTGCTAAAACAAAAATATCAACATTCTCCATAGGATTTAATAAGACTCAGAGTCTCATTTTCAAAATATCTAGGATATAATGCAAAATTATGCAGCATATGATAAACAAGAAAAATCTTAGCTCATATAGGAAAAGGCAATCAAAGACACCAATATCAAGATGACACAAATGTTGGAATCATCTGACAAAGTTTTTAGAGCAGCTATTACATATTTTTTTAAAAGTTCTTCAAAAAACAGTGATGGACACTTTTAAAACAAATGGAAAAATAAAAAGTCTCAGCAAAGAAACATAAGATATTTTTTAAAACCAAATGGAAACTTTAGAATTTAAAAATAATGTAACTGAAAATAAAAACTCACTGGATGGGCTCAAAAGCAAACAAACAAACAAAAAACAGCACAGAAATCGATGGAAGAGAAAATTTTGAAATGATGGCCTGTCAAAGGTAACAAATTATACAGTTAAATCAATTAGGATGAGAATTGGGAGGATGTCATTGAAACTGGTGCTTTGTAGTGAATCTAAGTTTTTATAGCTTGCTAGTTGTTGAACCTAGAATGAAAGGATTGAAGAAAAACAAAAAAGAATGAGTATGCGAGTGCAGACTACTTATTCAAGAAATTTGACAATAATTGGGAAGGTTTACAGGGATTAAAGGGAAGAGAAAAGTTCAGCAATGGTTGCTGCAATAGAATCAGTAGGGAGGTAATTATTTAGAAATAGAAAGAAAGAATTGAAAATGGGGGCTGAATGGAAATTTTGTATGAGAGATTTAAAAAAAACTTTTTTAATTTTTATGATTACATAATAGTTGTACATAGTTTTTATGAGGTATATGTGATGTTTTGATACAGGCATATAGTGTGTGATGGTCAAATTGGGGTAATTGGGGTATCCATCACCTCAAGCATTTATCATTTCTTTGTGCTGAAAACATTCCAATTCCATTATTTTAATTATTTTGAAATACACCATAAATTGTTAATTATAGTCAGATGTTTGTGCTACCAACTACAAGATTTTATTCATTTTTCTACGTAACTGTATTTTTGTGCCCATTAACCCATTTTGTGTCCATTAGTCCCATCTTTATTGCCCCCTCCCCACCACCCTTCTTAACCTCTGGTAACCATCATTCTAGTCTCTATCTTCATGAGTTCAATTTTTTTTTTTAGCTCCTGCATATAAGTGAGAAAATGTGACATTTGTCCTTTTTTGCTTGGCTTATTACACTGAGTATGTTAGTCCTCCAGTTTCATCCATGTTGCTGCAAATGACAGGATTTCATTCTTTATATAGTTGAGTAATATTCCATCATGTATATGTATCACATTTTTTTAAATCGATTAATCCATCAATGGACATGTAGGTTGATTCTGTATCTCGGCTATTGTGAAGAGTGCTGCAATAAATGGGAGTGCAGATATCTCTTTGATGACTGATTTTCTTTCTTTTGAATATATACCCAGAAGTGGGATTGATGGATCATATGGCAATTCTATTTTTAGTTTAATGAAGATCCTCCATACTGTTCTCCATAGCAGCTGTACTAATTTATATTCCCACTAACCACATCCTTATCAATATTCATTATTGACTATCTTTTGGATAGAAGCCATTTTAACTGGGGTGAGATGATATCTCATTGTAGTTTTGATTTGCATTTCTCTGATGCTTAGTGATCTTGAGCATTTTCATATACCTGTTGGCCTTTTGTATGTCTTCTTTTGAGACATGGCTATACAGATATTTTGCCCATTTTTAATTAGATTATTTGATTTTTTCCTATTGAGTTGTTTGAGCTCCTTATGTATTCTGGTTATTAATCCCTTGTAAAATGGGTAGTTTGCAAATAGTTTCTCACATTCTGTGGGTTTTCTCTCCATTCTGTTGATTGTTTCCTTTGCTGTGCAGAAGCTTTTCTGTGTGATGTGATCCATTTTGTCCATTTTTGCTTTGGTTGCTTGTGCTTTTGAGGTATTATTCAAGAAATCTTAGCCCAAACAAATGTCCTGGAGTGTTTCCCTAGAGTTTTCTTCTAGTAGTTCATAGCTTTAGGTATTAGATTTAAGTATTTAATCCATTTTGATTAGATTTTTATATGTGGTGAGAGATATGGGTTTAGTTTCATTCTTCTGCCTATGGATATCCAGTTTTGCCCTTCTCATAAATAGTCATGAATCAAAGAAAAGCCCAGCACCTGATGATTTCATTGATTAATTTTACCAAATATTTAAAGAATAACTAATACCAATCCTCCACAAATTATTCCAAAAATTTAGAAGGGCATTTTTCCAAATTTATTCTTTGAAGTCAGTATTACTCTGATACAAAAACCAGAAAAAGATAAAAGAAAAAATAAAAATAAAGGCCAGTATCTCTGATGACTACAGATGGAAAAATTATCAACAAAATGCTAGCAAATTCAAGAACACATTAAGAAGATCATTTATCATGATCAAATGGGATTCATCCCAGGGATACAGGATGGTTCACCATATGCAAATCAATAAATGTCATACATATTTCAATAGAGTGAAGGAAAAAGATATAATCATTTCAATTTATGCCAAAAAGCATTTAATAAAGTTCAACATCCCTTCATGATAAAAACTCTCAAAACCGGGGTATAGAAGAAACATATTTCAACAGGATAAAAGCCATATATGACAAACTCACAGCTATTATCATGCCAAATGGGGAAAAACTGACAACCTTTCCCCTAAGATCTTGGGAACAAGACAAGGATGCTCACTTTCACCACTGTTATTCAATATAGTCCTGGAAGTCCTAGCTAGAGAAAATTAGAAAAAAGAAAGAAAGAAAGGGCATGCAAATTGGAAAGAAAGAAGTCAAATTGTCTTTGTTTGCAGATGATACAATCTTATATTTAGAAAAATTTAAATATTTCACCAAAACACTATTAGAACTGATTAACAAATTCAGTAAAGCTGCAGGGTACAAAATAAATATACAAAAATCAGTAGCATTTCTATATTCTAAAAGTGAACAATTTGAAAAAGAAACCATAAAGTAATTCCATTTACAATAGCTATAAATGAAATGAAATACCTAGGAATAAACTTAATCAAAGAAGTGAAAAATCTCTACAATGAAAACTATAAAACATTGATGAAAGAAATTGAAGAGGACACAAGGAAATGAAAAGATATTCCATGTTCATGGATTGGAAGAATCAATATCATCATAATGTCCATGCTACCCAAAACAATCTACAGATTCATTGCAATTCCTAGATTGGTCCTAATGATCATTTGGTCCCAAGGACCAGAATTCCTATTTTGGTCAATGGTCAAAAATACCAATGACATTCTTTACAAAAATAAAAAGCTTCTAAAATGTATATATAATCCAAAAGACCCAAAATAGCCAAAGCCATCCTGAGCAAAAAGAACAAAACTGAGGAAATCCCATTACCTACTTCAAATTATACTACAATGCTATGGTAACCAAAACAACATGATACTGGTATAAAAACAGACATATAAACCAATGGAAGAGAATAGAGACACAGAAATAAACCCACACATTTACAGTGAACTCATTTTTTTTTTTTTTGAGACAGAGTCTCACTCTGTTGCCTGAACTCATTTTTTTACAAAGGTGCCAGGAACATAGACTGGAGAAAAAACAGTATCTTCAATATCATAGACATTTAGTGTACCTAATCAGGATGGTGATGTGTCTTTCTTGAAACAACTTGCATAAAGCAGGAATGGGATTCAAGAAAATGGTTAGTTGGGCCAATTCAGGGTTGGGGTTCAGCACGGTAGGTATAATGCAAGGACGAGGGAGTTAGGAGGTTCAGGAAATTGGTAAGAATGTAACTAAAACATTTGGATATAGGATCCTAGCTGGATAGTGAGTCCAATAAAGCATTGAGGAAGTTATCACTATGTGATAATTGGTAATAATCAGAAAGCTAGGAAGAGTACAATTAGGTAACAAGGACATTCCATGCAATACTGAGGTCTAAGATGAGGGCTGAGGTGGAGTAGAGATGGATGTTATTTAAGCTGAAAGCATTATTATAATATCATTACAAGGAAATAGTTTTGTCATTTGAAATCTTTCAAGAAATTAAGTTACTAGAACATTATGCAGTAGCCTCTAAAACTTATATTTTATTAATTTTGTATCTTATATCAAATCTGCATGATCATATGATGGTTTTTAAATGAAATTTTAAAGCCCACTCTAAAACTTTTCAAAAGGAATGGGTAAAAATGGGTAGGATACATTGAATATACTTCTAAAACCCTATAGAATTGATTAATCTGAAAACCAATAACTTGTATGACTTCCCTTTGATTGAAAAGCTTAATTACCTACTGTGTTCTAGATAATGCTAGGTGTCAAGGATATGGTGATGAGTAACCTATTCTAAAATTACTCATGGTTATCTATTTAATACAATGTATCAGCTACTAATTTTTAAAAGTTTTTTTTATTATAAAAATAAATACATGTTCTTCTTTTTATCTACAAAGCTAGAAAATCTAGGCAAAAAGATAAAAATTTTTCTATTAACCCACCACCTGAAGATAAAAATTATTATTTTTTAGATGTGTGTGTTCATAAAAATATGATATATGCACTGGTTTATAACTTGAATTTTCACATTTTTCTCATAATTTCTTATGGTCGTGTTTCCATATAAAAATATACTTTGATGTCACTTGTAATGTCTACATTGTATCTCACTCTATGACTGACTGGTAATTTATTTTCCTGCTACCCATATTTGGACATTTAGGATATATCTACTATAGCACCATAAATCAACACTATAAACATCTTTGTTTCTATGATTTTTATGTATATTTTAATATAATTGAGAGGAAATTATTTAAGAGATTCCTTGAATTTACTCCTCTAGTCACTTGATTAAACAGTATCTCTTTAGACATAGTTGAAGTGGGCAGTGGATCAAATGGTGTATTTTGAGAGATCTTTCAAATTTCTCCTAACCTCAAATAGTTCCTGTTTTAAATGTCATTTAATTGCCTACCTTTTTGACTTAAGTACTGGAGGAAAATACAATGTCATTAAAGAGGGATAAACATTAAGCCATTAGCACTTAAACTTGAATGAGTTCATCAGAGAAACTCTAGTCATTTAGGTTCCCAAGGGCATGGTACTTATGAAAGGCATGTTTTGATATAAACAGGAAACAGGAGACAG
The DNA here is from genome assembly GCA_963574885.1 of Lepilemur ruficaudatus. NCBI lineage: Eukaryota > Metazoa > Chordata > Mammalia > Primates > Lepilemuridae > Lepilemur > Lepilemur ruficaudatus. Next base: position 6,948 of record CAUYRT010029532.1, read on the forward strand.
CATTTGAAACACTTCGCATTCCAAGTAGGATGCTTTGCTGTGGATATGAGAGCACTTGTGTTCTGGGAAGTGAAGATCAGTAACTAAAGCAAAGGGTGAATATTAAAAGGTGTTGAGGCTGCCTAAAATCATTGTCTTTACTCCACCATGGTACAAAGGGCAAATAGTGCAAACTGAGATACTCTTGACCATGTGTATATAACTAAAAGGATTTCACTAATGAAACAGGTCACAATCAGTCTAGATAAATAATTCTTCCTTTTCCTCCATTTTCCTAAAAATTGCTCTGTTAAAACATGTCTTAAGCTGTATTGCCCTACCAAAATGCCACAGACTGAGTAATGAATACAAATTTATTGACTCGCATTTCTGGAGGCTGGGAAGTCCAAGACTGCAGAGTCAGCATCTCATGAAAGCCTTCTTGCTTTGTCATCCCATGGCGGAAGTGCAAGAGCAAGAAAGAGGGGGCCAAACTTTCCTTTTATAATAGTATCAATCCCAACCATGAGAGTGGAACTATTATGGCCCAGTCACCTTTTGAAGGTCCCATTTCTTAATACTATCACAATGGCAATTAAATTTCAACATGAATTTTGGAGAGGGCAAACACTCAAATCATAGCAAAACATATCTTCTTCACAGGAAAATTTGTGCTCTACTTAGAAAAATATGCCTGTTGAAATTCATATTTTCTGACTAGTTGATGGAGAAATTATCTATGGTTTGCAAGTAGTTTCACAGAATTCTGATCTTATTTAAGATTTTTCTTTAATATTTCCAGGTGGTGATAAACCACATAAACATACACACATACAAATATAACTTTAAATATAAATGTACAGTGGACTCGAACAATGTGAGAGTTAGGAGCACCAATTCTTGGCACAGTTGAAAATCTGAGTATAACTTTTGACTTCCTCAAAACTTAACTACTAATAGCCTACTCTTGACCAAAACCTTACCAGTAACACAGTTGATTAACACATATTTTGTATGTTACATGTATTATATACTGTATTCTTGCAATAAAATAAGGTAGAGAAAAGAAAATGTTATTAACAAAGTTATAAGGAAGAGAAAATACATTTACTCTTCACTAAGTGGAAGTAAATCATCATAAAGGTCTTCATCCTCATTGTCTTCATGTTGAGTAGGCTGAGGAGGAGGAGGAAGAGGAGGGGTTGGTCTTGCTGTCTCAGGGGTAACAGAAGTAGAAGAAAATCAACATATAAGTGGACCTGTGTTCAAGCCCATGTTGTTCAAGGGTCAACTGTATTTTAAATATAAATTGAGTCTATGTGGCTCATGTCAAAACCATTGTATTTGAAACTGTAATTGCACGGCTGCTTATCTCTTGATTGAAATAATTATTTTTCTGTATTTATTGCCCAAAATGTCTACTACATTAAAGATGCCCTTTAAATCATTTGCTTATTTTTTTATTTAGGTATGAAGACCTTGGGAATATGACTGTATATGACAATATAGCAATGTAGGGCCAGCCTGATTTGCATAAGCTGTGAAACCTCACCCCATATGTGCAAGTCATTGATAAGGTAGAGTCTTGGGATTATAAGACCCCAAGATGCTATGGTTCTTTGGAGCTGTCTGATCTAGAGACTGGTCACCATGCTCCAAAGTGATATAACTTAAACAAATAAGTCTCCTCTCTGATCCCCTTCTGCCCTGGAAGTTCCCTGTCCTTCTCCCCTTCTGAGGAGAGACCCCTGCTCATAGCTTTTAGCAGATATTCTCTAAATAGTCACATATGCATATGTGTATGTGTAGAGATATTGAAGCCATGAAAACTCATAAGTAGCAATTATGAGTATACACAAATATATAAAGATCTTCAATTGTGTGTTTATTGGTTCTGATTGTTACTGTGATCTTAATGAAAAAATGAGTTAAAAGATGGCCTCTGTGCATTGGCCTTCTAGGTTATTTCTTCACTGAAGAATGAAACCCATTAGCTGAAAAAGCCCACCAATGCCAAATTTGAATTTTTACACATCCAATTATTTTTTAAATACTCCCCAAAAGCAGATTTATAGCAATTTAGGGCCAGCCAGATTTGCATAAACTGTGAAACCTCACCCCACATGTTCTGGTCATTGATAAGATAGAGCCTTGTGGTTATAAGACCCCAAGCTGCTGTGGTCATTTGGAGCTCTCTGACCCAGAGACTCCTTACCATGTTCCTGAGTGATATCACCTAAACAAATAAGTCCCCTCTCTGATCCCTTTCTCCCATGGCAGTTCCCTTGTCCTCCTCCTCTTCTGAGGAGAGACCCATGCTCCATAGCTTTTAGATGGACTCCTTCTGTGAGGGACTCCCCCTCCTTGCAACTCTGCACAAATGTCACACAATGTTTGTTTTATGTTATTAATACTACCTGTTGTGGTCATATCATATTTTTTGATCAACCCAAATCCCTTGAACTCTTGATAGAGCATAAAAACAGACATTTAAAGACAGACACAGCCAATTAAATTTATAAAATTTTAACTGCAAATCTAATTAAATACATTATATGAAAATGTATGTGAATTAAAAGTAGAATGTGCAAAAAGTGAAGAGTATGGAAAAGTTTTATGACACTCTCTATATTTGTAGAAATGTTTGTGTAATTTGCAATGTACAATTAAAGAATTTTCTGCATGTTTTGAGATAGTGGCTAAAGGCAGATTTTAAAAATCCCTTCTAGTTATTTAAGCGTCTTTTCTTGGCTCCCTTTCTGTTGTTCTTATCTTGCTTAACTATAGGATATAAAACTGAAAGTCATATAAGTTAATTTTTGATAGAACTTTAGTTATAAACAAAAATTTTTTACAATTTAAGATAATGATTATAATTAGCTAGTGGTGTATTGAATAGCTAGTTTGTCAAATATAGCACCTGAACTTACCTATAAGAAAAAAATGCTTTAATTCTAGTGACAGATATTCTTTAATTTACAGAGCTCTCTTTTTTGTTCACTTATTTATTAATCAGTGATAGAGTGGAGATAGCATGCATTTTGGAAATAGACTTGGGTTGAAATTATAGCTTCAATATTTAGTAATTGTAAAAATTGAACAACTTAGTTAACATTGTTGAACTTTGCTTGCCTTGACTTTCTATTGGTTAGTTACCTGATCAGTTATGTTTGTGCTTATATATTAAACATTTGTTGAATACCCAATATGTGCATATATTAGAAAAACTAAAACTTTTGAATTTAAGCAGTCCCGAAGCCTACCAAATGAGTTGTTTGACAAGTGTATTTTAGCCAGTAACTAAGTAATATGATGGAACATATTCTGGTTTTATTGGGGCACAGTATCCCAAGTTTGTATAGCTCCTGTCATTTATTTGGCAGTTGTCTTCTTTGTTGCCTCTTTGAAAGGGAGAACTATCAAAACACTAATTTAGACTGTCACAATGCAAAAGTTTGACAGTCACATAAAAAATGATTATTATGGAAACGAATCAAGACAAGTAAGGAAAGAAGAATTTAAATGACTGACTAAACAAAAATGAACTTTCTGAGGAATGTAAGAGAGAGCCATGACAATTCGAATTGCAGAAATTTTGGCTTTTTACTTGTTTCTGTTCTGGCTTACTCTATTATTACTCTCAAGAAAGAAAATGATTTAATACATCTGCTTATTGTCACAAAATCATTTTATCCAAAAAGGAAGAGTTCTTTTTCTTCTTGCTTCAGAAGCAAAAGCTCTTAAGTAAGAATTTGTTCTTAGTAATATTTGCCTTTGCTATGGAAACATATAGGCTATTTTTTCTTTCTACAAGCAGAATGTTGGGTAGTCAAAACTCTGTGCCTAAAAATCTAGGAACAATTTAAAGGCTGATTACTAATCATTTTGAAATTTCACGATTTGATAGAAAATCAAATGCTTTTTCTGACCCTACCAAAGATTATTCTCAAGGATTCCTTCAAGCCAAGCCTGTTAAGTATTTCCAAGCCATGAGTCCAAGTTTGGAGGTGAGTGTATGTGCAGTTGCTCTCTGATTACTGTTTGAGTTCATGTGATGGCAGTGTAAGTTCAGTCCAGACCTTAGTAGACACTTGATGCTATTGCTAAGTTGAACTCAAAAGGGGCTATAATTGGCCTTTGTTTTTCTTAGAGACCTTGGTTTGACTAGGTGCAGATATGCAGCTATCTGCCTCCTTTTAAAGACCTTCTGTGTAAGAGTGTATCACATTCTATTAGGTACATGTGAACTGTACATTTAGGATTGTGCATGATTAATATTGAGTAGTTGTGGCTTCCTGTCATACTCAAAATAAGCCCCCAATATTTACAGTGACCTACAAAAGTCTTAAATCATCTGGCCCCACTACATGCCCCTCTAACCTCATCTACCATTTTTCCCTTGCTTGTTAAGTCCCAGCCGTGTTGACGTTTCTGCCCCTTATAAACAACAAACTAATTCTTTCCTAGGGAACCTCTTATTTTCATTCTTCCTGCCTAGAATACTATGCCTTCTGATCTAGGATAATGTTCTCTTCATCCAGATCACAGCTAAGATATTATTGCCACAGAGATGCCTTCCCTGACCACTCAATCTAAACACATATTTACCTAATCCCACTCACCACTGGCAGCTACTTTCTATTGCTTCTTTCTTTCTTTTTTATTTCAGCATATTAAGGGGGTACAAATGTTTAGGTTATGTATATTGCCTTTGCCCCACCCAAGTCAGAGCTTCAAGCATGTCCATCCCCCAGACAGTGCACACCACACTCATTAAGTTTGTATATACCTATCCTGTCCTCCTCCTCTCACCTGCCTGACACCTGATGAATGTTATTATTGTAATACCAATTTGATGATGAGTACATGTGATACTTGTTTTTCTGTTCTTGGGATACTTCACTTAGTAGAATGGGCTCCAGCTCTATCCAGGATAATACAAGAGGTGCTAGATCACCATTGTTTCTGTGGCTGAGTAGAACTCCATGGTATACACATACCACATTTTATTAATCCACTCATGGATTGATGGGCACTTGGGTTGTTTCTACATCTTTACAATTGTGAATTGCGCTGCTATAAACATTCTAGAGCAGTTGTCTTTTTTGTAGAATGTCTTTTGTTCTTTTAGGTAGATGCCCAGTAATGGCATTCCTGGATCAAATGGTAGTTCTACTTGTAACTCTTTGAAGTATCTCCATATTGCTTTCCATAGAGGTTGCACTAGTTTGCAGTCCCACCAGCAGTGTATGACTATTCCCATCTCTCTGCCAACATTTATTGTTTTGTGACTTTTTGATAAAGTCCATTCTCACTGGAGATAAGTGATAGCTCATTGTGGTTTTGATTTGCATTTCCCTGATGAGTAGAGATGTTGAGCATTTTTTCATATGTTTCTTGGCCATTAGTCTATTTCCTTTTGAAAAGTTTCTGTCCATGTCTTTTG